>JAGTTH010005070.1:0-29839 GCA_022606485.1 Agraylea sexmaculata | reverse complement strand
TTCTGTATAAAAATACTTTGTTTGTTCAATATCTATTAAAATTGTATTATTGGGGATCAGCAGTGCATAGTATGATATCCAGGTAAGGCCTAAAGCCGCGGTCACACTTTAAAGGCTACGAGTAGTCAAAACCTGTAATACCCCATACTGTATTACAATATAAGAGTAGTCTATGGTGTATTTTTGCTCGAATCGGTCGTAAAATATGACATTCGATTTCCGGATCCACGAAATTGAATTTCCGGGTGGCTGCTCTCTTCCACTCGACAGTTTTATGCTTTTAATTAAAAAAAAACACGACAAAGCTCAAAATCTCTGTTTTTATGTGAATAACACAATCAACAGATAGTTGGACTTACTTTGCAGTACACAAAATCAACTGCACTGCGGACTCAAGTCGCTTAAAATCACATTAAGGCTTAATAACACAAAAGTCGACTGTTTAAAAGAGTAATTAAATTAACTTATACTGAGATGATGACATTTTTTAAAACACACATATTTTTTTCATTAAACTACACAGTGTAGAGAATTTATTAATTACAAGCCTTGAGTATCGTTTGAGCTACAACTATTTTAATTCAGATTAATTTGGACTGACATAGGTTTATTATTTTTAGCCGAAAAAAATATGGTTGCCACTAACAGGTTAGACAAATTGTAATATTTATTTTATTTTTATTTATAAATACATATATTATTGACAGATGTTAACTCAGTGTTACTCGTACGATCAAATTAAATATTATAATATTATATCATACGGGGGATCCCAAGTCGCATATTTGTTTCACTATATTTTTGCGACAACCTTAAAATATTCTCAAATAATAAAAATCCACCTAGTATATAAGAATAATTTTCGAAGCCCAAATACAATAACACAAGTTTTAGGAACAGTTTATTTAAAGCGGTAGATTTTAAAGCTAGTATTAACAAATTTTGAAAAAAAATTCAAATGTTTTTCATATCAGATATAGCTGTATTAAAAACATTTGTTTTTGGTTGCAAAATTATTAGTAATTAAAAAAATATAATAATATTATATATACATATATGTACATACTTGGGTGTATTTAGAATTAATTGTAAGGAGATAAATATGAAAATTATAAATATTTATGATAAACGATATTTAAAATGAAATAATATGTTAAGCATATATTATTTATTTTAAATAATGATGATAATATATTTTAAGTGAAGGTAAAAACGAATCGTATCTCTAATTATCGTGATTGTTCAGCGCCATTTTGATGGTGGAAACTTGATTCAAACTTGTGCCTTTCAAATCTGGTACAACCACTGCCAAATGAGCTTAGAGATCTGCAACGGTCGTTGAAATAAATAAATTTATAACCAATAATGAAGTAACAAATTCACCGTAAAAGCTCTCTACCGGAAAATGTTTTGTAATTGGTAAATATTATAAACTTTAAAAAAAAAAAAAGCTTTTATGATTATGTTTTTCTATTTTCCACTTCAGCAACCACCTGAGCATCGATAAAAAAGCCATAAAGGACGGTTCGTAAAAAACGCTTATTTTGAGTAGCAAAAAAGTTTAGTACGAAGTTGCGGGTTCCTCAGCTAAAACTCGACCAAGGGGAGTGATTTGAAAAAAAGTGCTTCACCCCAAGGGTGTCATACAAAATGTCGAGTGCAGCTGCTCTTTGGGGTTGTCTTTTTTTAAAATTGAATATAAAAGGCCTCCACTTCATCGTTACTTGTACTCTGAAAAGCTCGATCGTTGCAAAGGTCCACGACGAAACAATCGCGGTATAACGAAGTCGAAGTTGGTCAGATTTATAGATGGTGCTTCTAAATACAGTTATTATCAACTATGCACCAAATGACTGCACACATAACAATAATCATCAATATTGTTAAATATATTCATGGTTTTCGGTCAACTGAGTTTACAGTCAAATCAACGGTGAGAGCAATTTTGCCTTTGTGTGGAAAAGTTCTCGAGAGAAAATTTGAAAAGGTATTGTCCCTTTAAATATGATTATGGGAGGCTTTGAACATATTCAAGCACTTGTAAAGAAAAAGGTGAAATTTTTCATGTAATATTTAATGATTTTTCCCCTTTTGAGTATTAATTAATTTATTTAATTTTTTATTTATTTACATATATACGCTCACAAGAGCTTTTTTTTATTAATATTGAATCCATTTAAAACACAGATATTACAACCCGAATAATATTTTTTTTCACAATTGGTATTTTCGCGAAAAATATTTAATTGATTTTGAAAAAATGTTTCTTTAAACACAAAAACCTATTAATTAATTGTCTGTCGGTGATCGTAACTACTACTTATTAGTCACACACACAGGTCACCTACTTAATAATCAGTATTTACCTTACAATACAGGACATCAGAGTAAACCTGGATCAAGACAATCTATCGGTATTTTTTTAAATATTATTCACGATCATTGATTATGATGCAGGTTTTTCACTTCAACCTTGATGGTTAAAAAAATATATCATATGGAATATTTGAGTCTTATTATAATTAAAATATTAAAAATACATATAATGTAACACTATGGGTTTTATTATACAATTTCTTTATTAAATATAACGTTTTGACTAAGTTACTACTTACTTATTGTTATACGGTAATTAAATAATTAATATATCATACATACATAATATATCATACTAAAAACCCACTTTAATACTATGAATATTTGAATACATATTTTATATATTAGCTCAATAATCAAGGTTTTATTTTAATAAATACATAAATTTGAAGTAAAAAGTCTGTATGCTTGTGATAAATAATCTGGTCATCGGTTCAAATAATGTTTATAAATATTATTGCGAATTTAAGTAATGTTATTTACTCTGGTATGGTCTGAGATTACCTGTTAATTAATAGCAATCCATCAAGGTAATAATTCGTTGAATGGGTTCATATTGAGAGCTTTGTGAACAAAATTCGATAGTTATTTCACAATGTAAAATTGCATAATATGATTGGTATTATTGATACACAGCTTTTCGGATGCACAGCTTTTCAGTTATCACAGCCAAGCTATTGTATAAAATATTAGTTATGGTTGTGTGGTTGATAGTGTAAAAAAGATGGCCAAATAGTAGACAGAATCGGGTCGAGTGCACATAATGGTATGAAAATTTGATTGCGGCCGCACCACGATCAAATTTGTTCCGGGAATTAGTCCACAAAATATGTATGACTCACTTGCTCCATTGCCATTCCAAAATCCTGGAATCGGGTATTCATTTTTAAATTTTATCGCAGTTTCTCCTCGGCGGCCTTATCTGAACCAACATGTGAAAAAAAACACCCCGGGCCCAACTAACTTTGTCTTTAAACCCGCAACGCCGCTTTTCAAACTTTTTTTTTCAGCATACGAACATATGGTTGATTTTTTATCATGAAAACTGTCCCGATACGTCAATGTTTTTGAATACACCGAAATCTCTTACAATGCTGATAAACAAATCTCATGAAAAATAAATCATACAAGCGACCAGTTTATTCTAAATAACATACCATCTCTTAATCATATCAAACTTTTACAATCAAAAGCATTCAAACCCAGTAAAACGTATATCTGCTTTATCAAAATGGAATGAAATTACGATATTTAGATAATTAAATATTACAACTTAGGTTCGAGAAAATCTATTACAACCAATATTTGAATAAAAAATCTTTTTATTCACGTTTTCTTCTCTTCCTTAAATCATGAATTATTCTTTTTAACTTTGTGTTTAAGTGTTCCCAGGATTTAGTGACAACTTTAATTAGATTAGATTAGAAAATTTCCAGAAAGTGTACCAAATTGAAATAATCCTAAAAAATAAATACGTTATTATACAAGATATTATGGATATTTCTGTACAAATTCACTATAGACTATATTTTTTTACAGTTTGAAGGGAATAATTCACAGACTTATAATTTTTAATACATTTATGTGCATTAAATTGAAATAATTATGAAAGAACCTGGCGCCTCGAAAAAAATAGGAATTGGGTTGTGTTAAATGAGAAGCAAATGTCTTTTAAACATTAATGCCTTGTTAACTTGTTGCTATTTGAGAGACGCGGGTTCGATTCCAGGTATAATGAGGTATTTAATTTCTATGAATTATTCCCCTCAAATAGTCAAAATCATACTTGTTGTCCTACACGAATTGACATTTTGATTGACAGAAATATCGGATAATAGGGATAGGTATATCCTAGTTTGAACGTGTGAGATGGTTTTGGTTATTTCCGTTCAATGTGACCAAATCCAATCTCATCAAACAACATAACAGAATGTGTAAAATATTATATAGAGACACAAATTGAATAAGGTTTCGTGTCTAACATTGTTTTTACATTGTGATTAGTATAATAGTGACATTTTGTCTGCTAATAGAGCTATTAATATTCGGGGGTGTTTGTCAAAAGTTTAAGGGGTGTGAGTGTTGGTAGTAAATTCAGGCTCTAATCTCAACGCGTACCTGACTCAGGCTAAAATGGCTGCTTTGCTTTGCTACTTCCATAATACTACAACTAATACTCACTTTGCATGAGGAAATAATCGAAATTAATTGCCAGATTACCATACACCGAAATTACTCAACTGGGACTCCAGCACAGACACTAATTATCCATGCTAATTGTCCGATAATGACAGATTTACTCCGCGCACGGCTAAAACTTGATTATATATTTTAACCATTTTAGATATTAATTATTCGAATACAAGAACCAGCTATTCTTCAAGCGAATTTCAGCAAAAATGCTAATAAATTTTTCTAAGCTTTCAAAGTTGGCCTCGCGAAAAGTTTGCGCGAAACGAGAAAGTAGAAAGTTTGCCGGTAGTGGAGAATAGAGTCACTTCTAAGAACCGCACAGCTACAACTTTCCAACAGCCAAATAGATTCCTTCATTCGGAAGAAGTAGACGAACAAGATGGGATATCGAGAAAAGATTGCCAGACACTGACAAATGGATGCTTTTGAATTACTTTGCTGGTTTTGCAAATCGAAAGGTTTTAATCAAACGGAGTCGGTACTGAGCTTCAGTTCGAAGTATACAATATAAACAATCAATTTTATCACGGGATAAAATTACATCCACAGGGATGAATTTTTTCATTATTTATTTGGTTATGCCCCGGTTTTTTTAGACACAACAAAGTGTTAATTAATTATCTGTCGGTGATTTTAACTATTACTGGTTACACAGTTCACCGACTTAATAATCAGTATTTACCTTATAATCCAGGAAATCAGAGTTAACCTGGATCAAAACGATCGATAGGCATTTTATTAATATTATTACCGATCAAATCAATTTATTTTTTTTTGACTTGAGCGGGATTTGAACCCATGACCACAGCATTTGTAGCCACGCCTTTTATCCCCTGAGCTATTACGCTGATTATATGCATACATTAATTATTATAAAGATCTTTATTAAATAATATTATAAAATCGTTAATTTGACTTTGAGATCGGGAATAATATCAATAAAATCCCAATCAATCATCTTGATCTAGTTTAACTCTGGTATCCTGGTTTGTAACGTAACTACTGAGGTGACCAAAATTTTTTTAAAATCTTCTCAAAAAACCCCAGGTACATACTTATATAACATTGTAAATTTTACATCAGGTAGTACATCAACATGTAATTGAGATTAGGAAGTAGGCTAGGCTAGGTGGAATAAGGGCTGATAAGATGGAATAAGCACAATACGCCCTTTTTTCGAAAAATTCTTTTAGTAATATATAAAGAAATGTAAAATGAATAATAAATCATCTTATATTTATTTATTTATTTACGCCCCGAGGAGCTTCATTTCTTTTTAGAGAGGCTTTTTTATAAACAACAACGTGTTAATTATCTGTCGGTGATTTTAACTATTACTAGTAACACAGGTCACTGACTTAATATTCAGTATTTACCTTACAATATAGGAATTAGAGTTAATCTGGATCAAGACCATCGATCGGGATTTTATTAATATTATTCCTGATCTCCTGGTCGTAAAAACCGAACAAATATTAAAAAAATGACTTGAGTGGGATTTGAAACCATGACCACAGTATTTGTAGCCACGCTTCTTATTCTTTTTATTTAGTACATAAAATTACCCAATACGGCATCTGAAAGAAAGTCGATATTCAATAGGAACGATGGATGAGACAGATATATTATAATAAATCACAATCGAAAGCCCCTCGGAGTGTATATAAAAAACATCTTGATTAGTAAAAACATTTTTGTACACATAATATATATGTTTAAGTTGCTAGAAATAGTAGCTCGTATTTATATATGAAATCATTATGATATTGAAATGTGTTACAATGTAACTTTTTATCAATGGACTACGGCTAAGAGTGTAAGGTGCTACGACAGTGTACTACGGTGCTACACTAGTGTACTACGCCGGTTATGAAATATGGTGGCAGGAAGTAGCAAGCCGGAAGATCTCTCTCGATAGCATTTCCGGTGCCACCCTACACCCTCATTCAAACCACCCCCTATTTCTATTCTTCCACCCCACTCGGCTGTAGCGGATATTTCATGATCTTAATCTAAAACGGACCCATTCACATGACTCTAGTCTCGTATCATAATTCATTATGGAACGAAGATCACAGGCTCCATATTAAATTCATCAGCTCATCATCGTGAGGTGTGTAAAATTTAACAGTCTCATGCTTCCACTTTATTAGATCAAATTTGTATATTCATAGCTTATCACTAATGGGCAGTATTTTTCTCTCATACTACCTTTCACAATAAATATCTTGAATATCATATGATTTTAATCATTTAATTAAAATCTGCATTAAAGCATGCAAATATATGCGTACATTATTACTGATTCAGGTTATTGCTTATTTAGAATGGCTGATTCAATTTGTATACGTGATTTCGATTAACATGGAGGTGTATTGGCTTTGGTGAGGGTTGGAACCTGGGTTTAGGGGTTGTGGTAATTATTTTGAACGATTTGCCAGGTTTGTGGAGTATTTGACATGGGAATGCGACAGTTATAAATTCCAGAATCGGTGTTTCAAAACGGTCTATGTATCATTTAAATTAAAAATAAATTAATACACTTTGATAGATTCTAAAATTTGATTTGTTAAGCTAAATGTGTCACTAGCACAGTCAAAATAATTTACCGTAGATTAGACTGCAAAATTAATGCTTCGCTCTCTCATTTCAATATTATTTCAATTAAGTACAGTCGCAAATATTAATCAAGGTGAGATATTCTAAGTAATACAATACCTCCATAATTAAATTAGAATATTGCTGTTTATAAAGAGACGCATTTGAGTGAATATTTTAAATAATATTGTTTGGAATAAATCATGTTTTAATATATTAGTTTGCTATTCAAATGTTCTGAAACTAACGTGAAAGATATCAGCGATAAGAAGTGACGCGGTGTTCAATTACATCAGGTGGAACTTCTTCACTTTCAGATAAGATTTCACGTCTGCTGAGATGTTTTAGAAATGTGGCTGTGTTGGAATAATATTTAATTTATTTATAGTGAATTATTGTAGCATAATAGAAGAGGACATTATCGGGGAAAAGATCAGCGTAGTCAGCGGCTGCAGTACTACGGACAAAGGCTCTCTCACCTTCGTCCTCTCTCCACTTCTATCTGAAAATTCCATTTTCAGCACATCTGCACCGATAAAATAAACTGAATTTAAAAATACACTAAATTACAGGTCACAAATTGTGTAAGCATTCTCATTCTGTTAAATTATTTAATTTATTATGGGTCCAATTAATACTGGGATATTATTTCAAACGAAAAAAATGTCATATGGAAAAGTTGATGGACACGTGTTTAATTCATAAGATTATTTTAACATATTTATTTTAAAAATATACACAACTATGTATATCGTGAACTTATAAATAGGGGTTGTTTTAGATATTACAAAGAATATAAAATTAATTCCGTTATCCTGAATATACTGATCTTCATTTAAATTGATCTAAAAACATTTTATACTTTCTCCTTTATTATTTTACTAATTCTTGCTGGATTTATGTCTCCTTATAATATATGAGAACTCTTTGTATTTTTTATCTCTTATTTTATTTGATCCATGTTTTATTATTAGTTAACTGACGAGTGCTGCATTATCATCACTGCGACTTGGGATCCCCCGTAATGCTCTAGTGGTACTGCTGTATGATATAATAATATATGTATTTATAAATATAAATAAATAAATTTACCAAAAATTTATTTGCATTACATGTAAAAGCTTTTACGTGCGTTGAATAAAATAATAATGTTTCGGAAAAATAACTCCAAAAAAGGAACAAGAAAGAGTTACATTTTTGGATATTCAACAAGTGTCCACCAAACCATCAATATGCAACTATTCTAAAATAGTAATTTAGTGGATTTTAATATCCTAATATTTAATATAAAGTAATTCCAGTATGTATAATAAAAATATGAAAATTAAAAAAAGGCTTAAAAACAAATTATAACTATAGATTGATTATTTTAAATTATTCCAACGATCCGCATATTAATTTTGAAACACAAACTTGACGGTAATTTGAAATGTAAAAAAGAGTATAAGGGAAATGTCTCCAGACAAAAACCCATTAATATTCATAGGATCGCCAGCCGAAAATAGAAAATGTCCTCTCATTTTCCACGGCCTCGTTTGTATTTATTATTTTTATTTAAGATTTTGAATTTCTAAACGAAATAAATAAAGAAGATTTTTTTATTTTTAAAATATTTTTTTAAACGTGTTGATAAATGAATGTATAGAATTTCACTTGATCGTACAAAATATGTATTTATATCCAAAGAACAAGCAATATTCGCACATTTTGTACCATGGTCATAATTCTCTGACACTGTTATTATATTTTTTATTTATAATGTTTTATTTTTTCAGTATATTACAGTTGCATGTTGCACAACACATGTGTTACTGTAGTATGTGAAATCTCATCCATCCGTTTCAATCCACCAACGTTTACCAAATAAAATGCATCAAAAGGATGTTTCAAAGTTTTACAAAAATATTTAATTAATTAAAACACATGCAACATGAACAACAATTTCAATTATTTTCAGTTGAAGGGATTTTAATAAAATTATATGTATTTATTTCAACGAAAGTATGCTACAAATGAACTATTTTGCTAAAAATTTAATTCTTGTAATATAAATGCAAATTACAATTAACAATAAATTGGTATTTTCAATGGGTACACACAAAACAGTATCTACAAATAAATTGTCAAATATATTTATTTTTATTTTTAGTAATCTATATCCGAAGCTTATTTATACAATATTATGTGAAAACTTATAATAATATCATAGTGTCATAATAAAATCTATATTATATAAGAATAAAGAAACACTAATATTCAATTGCTAAGGAAATTAAATATAAAAAGCATTATTTTTTAGGTAATTATATAAATGGATTAATCGTTTATTATTTTCATTTAATCACTCGTTAAAATTTTCTATGGAAAAAACTATATTGTAACATTTCTATTTTTATATCAAATTTTAGACACTTATAGAGTTGAGTTAAATCACCGCAAACAGTTGTGATTGGGATTATTGAACTGTGTGAATGTTTTATCACTACTAAGCATGAGATTTTCTTTACTAAGAAGTACCGAATGGAGCAAAAATCCCGCTAAAATTTAGATTGCGCGCCATCTTGGTTATGTGAGGTTTAGATCAGTTGCGCTTTAAGCATTGTGATGTGTAGACGCCTCAATTTTATAATGAATAAATATACGCCAAAAAAACAAGCAGAAATAATGACAATATTTATCTTCAACGTTATAGGCAATACAAAATGTTAGCCTATCTTAAGAGTATATGGAATAATTTTGATTTTTATAGCAGCAGTTAAAAATGCAAATAAAACGATCGTTAATTTAATAATGCATAACTTAAAATATTTGTATTTATTTTTAAATATAATATTACATCATCCTTTGTATGAAAGAGGGAAGTTGTATTTGTTGCAGCGGAGATGAGACTGAGGCATGTTATTTGGGATATGAAAGTGCTTCGTGAAAAAATCTACTAAAATGTTCCCAGAACACATTTAAGCTATGCAAATATAATATTGTATGACTACTAGCATCATCAGCAATCCTCTCAGAATATGGGTCAAACAATACAAACATCAATCTTTTCCGATGTGAGCTTTTTTCTGTCTGCTACGATAAAAGCTCTAGTTTCAGTAAAGGACTTCAAGGAAGGAAAAAATGCAGGTATATGAAAGTAAATATTCAGCACTCAGTACTGTGTAAAAAATCGCACTCGATCGTTTTGCACCAGTAAAATTACAATTTTGAACGATAAATTATTTAATTTAACTTAAAGGAAATTAGATGAACACTAATGCACAAATTACAGTTTATTTATTGTACTTTTGAAAAGACCTAGAATATGTTTTCATTCATATCGATAAAAGATTTTTTGTGTGAGTAAATAATAGCATTACAATTTTTTAAGTTAATAATCATCAGATATTTTGAAAATTAAATATGCAGTCTTATTCTTAATGATATTAACTAATTGTAAATATTATTACAATTTCTTTATTATGCATAAGTTTTTGCATTGATTGATAGAACAATACATCTTTGGAAATAGACTTAGGTGTACAGAGTGTATACATCTTTTTACCTATAACTAACATGAGAATGTTTTATTTAAATTTGACATGAGTAATAGTATTTAATTATAGAAAGAATGGGAAAAAAATAAAAACCTATTTACAAATTTGAAGATTAATAAATAATAACAACGATAAAAGCAATTTTAACAAAACAGTTACAAAATATAATGCTTAAAAACTAAATAACAATTTGTTTGGGTAGAACCAAATTTGAGTTGAGTGGATTCTTGGAAATTTTATTTTATTTTTAAAAATAACATCAGTTTTGGAAGTTCATTGGTAAAATGAACCTAGGTTTCCTCGAGGCATATTTGGTTTTATTTACATGTCTTATGATTGGGTTAGCCGGGAAGTTAGTCATTTTAGTGTAATGTTTTTTACTCAAATCTGCGATATTTGCTTTGATCATTTTTAACTTAATGTCCTCGTCGACTTCTTTAAGAAATGTGCCAGGTTCAAGATCTAAAGCCATCTTAAGACACTTCTTTTGGACAATTTGAATTTTATTGATATTGATTTGTGAACTAATTGTAAACAAAGTTGTATCTATTTCAGGAGTTTATTGATAAACATATTGTCCTATAATAATGTCATGTTATTCTTAAAATAAAAGCTAATATGACATAATAATTATTAATAATGAAATGAATGCCAATAATATACTCGTATATATAAGTCCATGTGTTGCAGCAAAATATTTAGTGATTACTAATGAATGGCTATGTATATTGAAATCAGACCTTTACCGTTAGTTTGATTGATTTATTGCGATTTTTGTGTTATTTATATAGTGTAATATATTAGGGCTAAAACACTCAACAAACACAAGAGATAGTATGGAGTGATATCTCTCGAGACTTGTGTGTACAAAGTAAGATATACGATCGACTTCAATTCTGATAAGCGTCTTCATCTTCGCCATCTCTCCGACAAAAATATTATGGCGCACATTATTTTATTTTTTTCATATTCCGCAAAGTGTTCTTTTTGCGGTGAAATTACACTTCTGTGGTGTGTCGGTAAAAAATTGCCCCACGTCCAAATTTATGATCTCGCTGTCAGGTCGACAGTCCCAAGTCAAAGATTGGAACGACGAGAAAAAATCCACAAAGTGCTCTAAATTACTCCACACTTTTGAACCTGTCATGAAATATATCTATTGTCACTTATCAATTGAAAAAGGTCTGCTCAATGTATATTATTGACTTGTGAATTAGAGACGACTTAAGATTAATTGATTGTGAATTATCGGACATTTACTGGGTAAATTATTTTATTACTTAAATTAAAGGTCGTATTCAATATAATTTTGTTATAAGAGTGGGTTACTGAGTCTCGTGCTAGAGCTGAATGGTATTGGTGCGTATACGAATAGAGCTGGCACTATTCGTTTATGTACCGAACGAACGTACTTTAATTTTTAATATGGCCGTAAGTAGAGTAGTAAGAGATTGTTTCACGTGAAATAAGTTCGCGGCGAACTGTCAACAGGTAGATATTTGTGAAAATTTGCCACCGAACTGTTTCATATATTTCCACTCGTTGACAGTTCGCCGCCAAAGGATTTGGCATTTTCTTTAGCCGGGCATTTAAAGGAAGAGTATCATGAAAAAAATTGAATATTTGTTTAGCCCATTTAAAAATATAAAGACAATTAAATAATCACAGTTTGACAACCATATTTTTTTCAGATAAATACGGACTGATTGCTATTAATAGGTGAGCTAATAATAAAATAAATAAAGGATTGAATAATACGAAGGTTATAAAAATTTATGAAACTTTGCAATTTCCACTAGTTGACAGTTCGCGAGTTTTAGTCGGGCATTTAAGGGAAGAGTATCATGAAATGCCAATTAAAAAGAATGTAATTAAATAATAACACCGCTTGGTTATCGTTTGTTCTACAGCAATGTATATCGGGAATAATATTAATAAAATCCCGATCGATCGTCTTGATCCAGGTTTACTCTGATTTCCTGTATTGTTAGGTAAATACTGATTATTAATTCGGTGACCTGTGTAACTAGTAAAAGTTAAGACAGACAATTATTTAACACATCGTTGTGTATAAAAAAAACCTTATCAAAAAAAGCAAGCTAAAATTATTTCATTCTTAAAATTTTAATACATACAATAACAATTTCTCAAGTTTGATGATCTTAAGAGCTTTCCTAAGCGAGGGCTCGGATGTAAATCTATTTACAAATAACATTAGCGAAGGTATTATCAGGGCACACCTTGCAATCTTGAAGTTTAAACGAGTCTCGCGAGAAATAACACGTTTTACGTCACTTAATTGATTTCTCAACTTGGTCAAACAAAAGGCGAGAAGAGCCAAAAAGTTGGAGGCAGGCAAGGCTTTGATACGCGTCGAATCCAGGATATTCCAGTTTGGAACAAAGGGTGGCACACTTGAAATTCCATCTTTGGGAGGTAACTAAGGCCGCCCTTTACGGTTCATTTAAACTTCATAACTTTGCTATGGAAAAAGTCAAGTGTTTAGCCGAACTGTCGAACTTTTGCCCGGAGAAGACTGTGATTTAAGATACCTATAAATTATCAAACCCACCCTTTTAAATCAACCGGATAACTTAACTGCAAACTCGTTGATTATTTTTTTAATTTTTATATAGTGGTGGCACCAGTAATTGACACCCTTAAGGAAATTTCTAACTTTGACTCTTCATAAGTTAATTGGAATTAATTATCTAAGAACCCCAAATATTTTTCATATGAAATCTATATTTCCTTGTTATTTAATGCATGAAAAAAATATACGCGTTTTTATAAACGTTTTAATACTATTTTTATTAAAACAAAAAAATTCCCCAGTAATTGACACTCATCACCAATAATTGACACAAATTGCACCAGTAATTGACATGTAATAAAATTAACATTAAGCATCCAAAATACAACATATATAATAAAAAACGTATAAATCGTCGTAATAATGATTAAAATATATAAAAAAACGTAAAAATATTAAACTTTATATTAATTTAACAAAAATTGCGAAATATTGAAATTTCGTTAACTTTTTCTGCTTCTTTATATATATGTTCTTACATATATTTTAAAATTTTAATTCTTCTGAATACAATGAAAACCACGGTTATTAAATCCATTCATGACTATGTCAGGAGTAATTTTTGAAGAAGCGATATAAAGACAGTAGTGTTATACTAATCGGTTAATAATAATGATAATCATAGCTCGGATAAATGTGTGTATTGGACACTGCGCGGGTTATATTTTTATTAAATTGTAATCTCTCTATTGAAATTCTCTAGTTTTATTTGGATTCTCTGATATTATCTTACAAATTTTTGATATTCATTGGAAAAATTAGGTTTTTGAATGTGCCTGAATTCTGATGATGGGCAAATTTCAAAGGTATAAATCTTATTTTATTAATATTATTAGATTGTTCTGTCAATATAATTGACTTAAATTTGTAAATATCAGAGAATCCAAATAAAAAAATATAATTAAGCTGTGCGTCAATATCTGAGGATTTAAATAAAATAATACAATTTAATAAAAATATAACCCGCGCAGTGTCCAGTGCTCCGAGGCTCCCACATATCCGAGATCTGATCATAATATAATATTCGTTTGACCTTTGCACATCTCTTATAATGCTTAAAAATTCAAGTACTTACAAAACTTTAAAATTCCCCGGTCTTGTGATGAAATATTTCTGGCCGAAGTTTACTTCTAAAATATGTATACGGACCGGATGCTTTATAATAAAATTAAATATTCTTTTAATTTTGGCTCCTTTGCGGTGATATTGGTCCAAATGAGATCTGCTTAGCATTTTAAGGTGCATTTAGCCCGATCTTAGAGAAAAAGTTAACGACGATCGTTTGGCGAAAGGGGCAAGTTTAAATTTTTACTACGCTGAGAGTTTAAGAATTGGCACGAAAACAATGCGAAAGCCGACATTAAAACTTGTTTCCGAAACAAACAAAAAAACCGACAAATAATAGAAAAAGGGGCGTGCCGAAAGTGAGGGTGGGACTTGTGAAAAGTTCGCCGTCGGGGTGTGAAGTTTTGGTAAATAAATAAGTGGCCATCGTATTCCGAGGGGGTTGGGGGTGGGTGGTTGGTTGGAGTTAATTGAGCTAGGGCAAAACTAGTATTTTGGATTAAAATTTTCCACTTCGAGCATCTGGAAAGGCGTCACTTTAACAAACTAATCTCCCAAGAAACTTCCAATGAGAAATCGCTCCTTTTTACAGCTGTGACACCCTCACGATAAACCACTATCGGAAACTTTTTAACATTGCCCTTTGATCATTATATACTAAATTTCATCTCCATCGAAACTTGTCATTTTAAAATTTGTTTACCTAATCAACGTATCTATAAACCACAAATATAAAATTCCATAATAATCATAATTTCAATGGAGACCTGATCCACTTGAGCACAGTCCGATGTGATTTCAACTTGAACTTCTACAATATTTTTAAGTAATAATGAACAGCTCGTCGAACAAACTTGCCTCTAATTACTCGGGAAACTTTCACAGCTCATTAATATTAAAAAGAAAATTCATCATCTTTTATGCATATTATATCAAAAGAAATTTATTTACAATCTAAATGAATAGGCAACAAGATAATGTACTAATAATTAAAATTAAGAAGGCTATTTGATATTTGATCGGACTTGTAATCAAATAGTCATAGTATTTTAAATATTTTAATTTTGAGACCAAAATATTCGATTGTATATATTTTCTAAATCAAAATTTATCAAGGTTAAAAAAAAATATAAATATATATAAATAAAAAAAAAAAAATTAAATGAAATAGTGTGAATGAAAAGACCTGCATTATAATCAATGATCGTGAATAATATCAATAGAATACAGATCGATTGCCTTGACCCAGATCTACTCTGATTTCCTGCATTGTAAGGTAAATACTGAGGCGATTATTAAGTAGATGACCTGTGTAACTAGTAATATTTAAGATTTTAAGTATTACTAGTTATAGATATTAGCTAGTTTTAGTTGAAAAAGAAACCAAAATTTGTAAAAAAAAACTTGTCAAAAATCCCCTTATAAAATATTTAAATAATATTACATGCATACAATCATTATAAATTGAGGGACTAGGTTTGATAAGGGCGATTAATACAGTACTTTAAATGAATTTTGTAAATAAACATAAAATTCTCTATCGATCTGTGTAAAAAAATACCTGTTACCAAAGACAATAAATACTTCATCATATTAAATAAAGAAATAATGTATAACTTGATTATCTCTAAACTGACAATTTCAGTGTACGCCTTTATTCTATCAAGCCCCTCAATTTATTATAATAATAATATGTATGACGATGTGTATTTTTATTTAATACCTAAACACACTAACCCAAATCTGAAGTATGTAGTCGTTCAAAATAATACTGGTATTATTTTTTGTAACGTCAAAATACTATGGAATATTGCCTTTGTTTGAAGTGAGTTTATACATTTTTTTATTGTTTCTATTTGCGGTAAAAGTGTGTATAGTTCAAAGATTGAATAGACAAAACAACAGCGATCGGTGGTAACTGATAAGAAGTCTAAAGCGTTAGTGGTTCAATCTTATCAGACCGAGTTTTTCAGTGAGGCTTCAGACCTTTTCAGTACATGAGGAAATGGACTTTAGTAACGACGTATGTAAAAGAGAGCCTTTCCCTCTATATTTAAGGCTTTTGTGTCCCATAATCATAAAAACACATTATCCCCCTTGGACTATAACACTATTCCCGTCCATAATACAGCCTAATGGAAACTGTGAATGTCCCAAAATCTAAGGAGATATGTTTCATTTCAAAATATAATATTTTTACATAAAAATTTAAATTCAAAGAAAATTGTTAATCTACCCAATAAAAAAACTGTGTAAATTACAACTAAAAATTTTATTTAAATAATGGTACTCCACAACAATGGTACTCCACTGTCAACAATATAAAAAAAATTGTTTTCGAGTCGTTTAAAAATAGCTTTTTTTATATAATAAAAAGGTTTTCAGGTACAAGTGATTGTGACATTTGTGTTTATTTTAATAGGAGAAATTAAATTAATTGAAAACGAGTGCCTCAATAGACCGGATCAACCATGAAATGGAGTAGTGCCTCATAATATAATATTATTATGGGTGACTTACAAAAAAAACATAAGTTTGATTAAATATTGTATGTAAAATAATTCTACTAAAATAATAAATAATACACACTTATGTTTTTCTTAAAATAAACATTTTATAGATACGTTTTTTTATTAATAACCCATTCAATTTTATAGTATAAATAAAAATCTACTTACGCAGCTAATTATTATTACAATTTCTTTATTAACATAAGTTTTTACATTGATTGATAGAACAATACATCTTTGGAAATAGACTTAGGTGTACAGAGTGTTTACATCTTTTTACCTATAACTAACATGAGAATGTTTTATTTAAATTTGACATGAATAATACTATTAAATTATAGAAAGAATGGGAAAAAAATAAAAACCCATTAACGCAGCTAATGCAAAAAGTGGTTAAGGAATATTATTTCAATTAATACCTACTATCATTTATAATAAACTCAATAAGTAACCAACAACCTACATCATTATTAAATTATATTTGTAATTCAATAATAAATTAGCAACTAAATCTTGTGATGAATGTTAAAAGAGCGCGTTCACGAATTACATAATATGGCACAATTGCGTAGTCAAATAATTCTCATCATTGGTTTGACTAAAGAAATATTTATACGATAGCATTGAATTGTTAATCCTTTAAGAGTGCCTCCATTTACTGATTGTTTGTAATTAGTGATTTGATTGAAATACTGAATATGGATGTCTTTTGTTTTGTATTTAGAAATAATAATATGAATTCCTGAAGGTAGTGCTGTTTAATATATGCTTTGTGTGTTTGTTATGAATGGAATTGGCATTATACGATATAAATGATGTGGTCAGATCAATCATAGTCCAGCTATTATATTGGTTCCCTATTAATGATATATCGAGGCTGTGCTATAATAATATTATGTGTATTGAATAAAGCCTTCCATTTCACAGTCAAAGCTTTGGACCCCCGTTAATGTCACCAACATCAAGAATAGACGTCATAAGCATTATATTATTAATAAGATATCACTATCAAGACAATAATAATTCATATTGGCATTAAAATGACAAATTATCTGTAAAAAATGTATGTAATCAATTTTTTAAATTCATTATTTGTATATCGATGGTATCTGAAAATAAGCAAAAACTATTGAACAAATCTACTGTGGAATTCATTCATACATATTTTGTAAACGATGGTCGTTCTTTTTTTACTGCAAGATTTGAATATTAATAGCTTATTTGATTCATAATAAAATACATTCAAAATTAAGCCAGATATAAAAAATAACAGCGTCATTGAAATTAAATTATTTTAAACGTTTTTAATCTGTGCTTTTAGACATTAAATAATTTGTTAAAAATCAATGAACTACGTAAAATAAGTTAAAAGTATTGCCATACGATACTAAAATTATTCATTATATCCACATCATTCCTCTTTTATTTTCCTCCGAATAAGCTACAACGAATTTGCCCACCTAGGTGAACTCTTTTCTACAAATTCTGCCACCTGCAAGGCTTGCTTAGGAGCGACCTTATATAGCAATATTTACAGTATTTACCTTTATTTTATTTTATATACATTTTTATATAACTCTATAATTTATTTTTATATGGGTACTTCATTTTGTTTTAAAACTTTTTATATTATTATTATATTTGTCTTATCTGTAAAAAAATCTCGCTAAATAAAGCTTATAAATAAATAATCGCTCTTTGATTATTACTGACGGTTCTTAAACTATCATAATATGTATATCATTTAATAATAATGAATATTAGTTTTATAAAAAAATAAAATAATTTGGCCTGTTTTAAATATTTTTTTAGGATCGTGTTGGTATTATATGAAAGCCTTTAAAATATTTGACCCTATTTAAACATTTTTTATGTTCGTGTGGGTATTAAATGAAAGCCTTTAAAATATTTGAAGTGCAATTAAAGGCATATATATTTTAATTTAACACCTTAAAATACAAATACAACAAAATATACATCAACATGAGTGGATTAATAAATATGGATATTTAATTATGGAATGACATAAGGGAAACAGTGTAACAGTGTATAGAAATTGTCTGGACATCTGCCAACAGTAGAAGGCAGGGGTGGCCAACAATAAAAGTTTTACGAGCAAAATTCATCGACAAAAGTTACAACATTCAAAGTCGCCGATATTCAAATAATGAAAAAGCTGACTAATCGATTTCTAAACGATATTAACTTCACCCATACACTTATTGAAAAATAATTTCATAGAATATGAATATACAATTCATAGCTCGGAGTCAACGAGGATAACTTTTAGACTAGGTCGTAAAATTACGTAGTCGATTTTATATGAGAATAGCTGTAAAAAAGTTGGCCATGCTCGTCTAAAGTTTTCGTAGATGCAATAAAGAAAATTTAATTGTGTCACTTGCCTGATAAAACAAGATATATGAAAATGTTCTTTGTAAATAGACAATGTAATAATAACTCGTTGACCCTAAAATGGGGCAAATCATATAAATTATTCACCAAACTGTTTATGTATTAACTGATAAGTATAGTTAAATGGTTGCTTCTGTGTTATTTTATTGTATTATTATTAATATTACATGGAATCTCATAATAAAACATGAATTTATGGACAAAAATACAAGTATAACTAGAATAATATTAATGATTTATTAGGAAATTATCATTCTCGTATATATATATATATATATATATTTATATATATATATATATATATATATATATATATATATATATATATATATATATATATATATATATAAAATAAAATTTCAATATTTTTCTATCCTATTTCAAAGTAAAATAATGACACTTTTTGGGTATCGCTTAAGCCACAATCATTTTTATTTTTTTCAATTTGAACTAACAGTGACTTATTATTAATAGCCAAAGAAATAAGGATACTTAAAATTTGAAAATTATTATTTATAAATTAATATTTAAATAGGAGTAGGAGCACGAGATTAAATTATTTAAGGATAATTTTAATTTTGTTTAGTTCTTTGTATAATGTAAAAAATATTATTTCTTGTTTTTTATGCGATACTCCACCCTAGCCTTAAACTATTTTCAATTATTACTCAACCCAACATAAAGTATAATTTTAATTAAATTGTTTTATTGATGGTTAAGTGCACAATAATAAATGCAGCTATTGATTGGAAATCACATATTTTCTCAGAACATCAAGCTTTCCAAAACATGTCTGCACACGAATTATCTCTATGCTCTTAACCACTATGAAATTCATTTATTACGATATATTTTTAGAAATATTTGTAGTCTTTTAGTGTGATATTTGACAGAGGCCAGGGTGGAAGTTGTAAGTGTAAATCGTAGATGACAGAAATGCTGGCGTCACTAATCCTGAAGATATCCTCGCAACCAAGGATTAGAACCCTCGCCTTACTACTTGACAGAGATGGATTTAACTCCTTACTACACAGTATAGCCTTTGCTTCAATTAATACTCAAAATAAAATATAATACCGAGAGGATTACAACAATAAAAATTAAATATGAATTAAAAATATCTGAGGATGACTGCATGTTAGTAATCAAAAGTATACTCAGTCACATCAAACAATAAAATATTATGGAACTAAGTTTAAATAAATTTCTTTGATTATGGAATTCCAACTAGAAGTTAATATGAATACTCTATAAAAATCGTCACAATATATTTCATACAATTCAATTTCTATGTGTAAATATAATACATAGCTTAACGTAGATAATTGTAAATGAAATAATAATTAATATGTATACAGTGAGTATGATTAAACAGTTCTAAAAAATACTTACATAATAATCGGAATATCGATATTTTAATATCCCACCTACTTTTATAAATCATGAAAAACGTATTGTTTTATTTTAATAAAAAAAAACAATTAAATTACAACAATAAAAACCCCAATTGCCACATAATAACCTTACTATAAAAATGCCATAAAAAAATTGACAATTTCAATTAAAAATACTATACTTTACAATATTTATATAAATAAATTTCAATAATGCATTTTTTATAAATAAAAGATAAATCGATGAAACATTCTACATTTTTGCGATTCATCTAAATATTGCTTAACTTTGGTAATTAAATAATTTAAAATTAAAAAGTGTATATTTTTATTTTATTTAACAACCCGCAGATATTGAGCAACAAAAAATGAAATTATTTATCAATTAAAATGCCAAAAAATGCCAAATGTAAATAAGACCAGCCGCAAAACGCTATAAAAATAACACCCTAGTATATTTTACACACGAATCTAATATATAAATTATTGTACATGACTAAAGATTTATCTTAAGCCTGTAGTAGAATCTAGTTTAGTGGATATTGTATATATTGTGATGAGTAGTAGAGGAAGTTGAGAGATGTCCTGCTCAAGCCACTACCAGTTTCTACTACAATACAATACATATTACAACAAATAATGTTACTTAAAAAAAATATTACGAAAATAGTCATATATTAAAGCTTAGTATGTATGTAAATTATTTGTGTGGATTTAATTATAACCATATATTTGAGACTGGTTATATTTTACTTATGGTTATATAGGAGAATGTCATTGTGTCAGTTGTTTGATACGAACTTCATTATGGAATATGTCGACTCTAGTTAATTTAACCATTTCACTGCATTTCTGTTATCCGATTTTACACACTATACTTGACCATTGTGCAAAATACTATATTAATAAATCCGATTAAAAAAGATAATTCCACTTCAAATGCGCCTGGTGAAATTAATATGATTTATTTATTTGTTTACGCCCCGAGGGATTTTTGGGAAGGTGTATACAAAATTTGATATTTTAGACACAACAACGTGTTAATTCATTAAATGTCGGCGATCTTAACTATTACTAGTTACACAGGTCACCGACTTAATAATTAGTAACTATCTTACAATACAGGAAATCAGAGTAAACTGGAATCAAGACGATCGATCGGGATTTTATTAATATTATTCCCGATCTACCATTCGTTTACACACACATTTCCTTAGTATTATTTAATCGAGCTTATTAGCTTTGTGTTTTAATTATTAATTCATGTGAACACAGTAAACTATTGGTACAATACTAATTTTCTCAATATAATACCATAAAGGCATTGTGTGTAATAATATTATTAAAAGGCTGAACACGTCACACAAAGTCCTTCATATTTTGCCCACATTGCTCTATCATCAATTAATTAATATCCTTTGAACTCTATAATTAAATTTGTAACAACTTAATTGATAGTGTGAGAATGCAAAACAAAGCTTTTGCAACCAAGAATATTTTATTGAAACTCCTCTGCACAGAGTAAAAATGATTCTAGAGATAAATTTGCCGATGGAAATTAATTTCAGAGCTTAGTTTACGATACACATATAAGATAAGTTGACTAAGAATGTGTCAGAATGATAATATGAGGCTGTATTGTATAACGTAGCCGGGTTAAAGATGACAACACTTTGTGGTTGGCCCCATACACAATATGCCTCAATATTCATCACATACAGGCTGTTTATTATTTGCTGAAATATTTTTTTATAAAGAATTGAAGGTAGCCCCAAAAATATAAATTACAAGAAATATTGTAAAATAAAATACTTCACATTTTATACTGTATCGTAGCATCGTGCTACGGCGCTACGCAGGATTGTGGAATATGAATTTTTTTAATAACAGATTGATAATAAATCACTTTTAGAGCCTTCAGTTTTGATAAAAATATTGATGAATTATTTCTAAATGTAAAATATAACGAAAATGGTTTTTTATCTATTATTGTGTTTTTGTTCATGTATTTTCCAAGTGAAAACAGTCATTAAAAATGTATTGTTACATTAAAATAGATTCTTTATCGATTGATTTTGATAGACAACGAACTTATTTGAAGGTGCAAACCTATATTTATAGGAGTTTTTGCATAGAAAAATATATAAATACCTTCAAAAGGTATAGGTAACATCCAGAATATTTTGTTGATATTTATTTAAAATTATTATTCATATATTCAGACAAAAAGCCATTAATTTAAATTAATATTCCCTTCAATGTTTGAGATTTTTTTATACTTTTATATAAATATACGAGCGTCTTGAGATGTATATATGTTGTTATTAAATAAAATCGTAGCACGTGTTGCGCGAAGGCGAACGTTTACGATAATGAATAATGCAAATCTATCCACTAAATTATACTGTTCTTGAGTATAATATATAGAATTCCAATTTAAAGGATTATAATAATATAATTAGTATAGAAACACGTCAAAATGTGATCGCACCGATATGAGGGCCTATTGGATGGATGAACTTTTAGCTTGGCATATCAAAGGCCACAATTTGAGCTGTCAGCTTAATATCTCCGCCAATAAATCAAGCAAGGCTTAGGATATATACAAGATATTAATATAATATCGAAACACCGTGTATATTAAATATTAGTGTGTGGTACGTACATATTGTATATTGTGTCAGTATTAATTCTCCATCTCTTTGTGTCGAGCCAACAGCAGGGGACTTCATTAAAATCTCACTCAAGGACAACAATATTCATTTTAACTTTATCAAAATCACAAAACACACTTCGCGTAACTTTTACCATCGAACTACGACACTGTAAGAATATAAACATAATAAATTTAAATCGTAATTTAAAAGCATACATGACGATGCACGAGTTTCGTTGACTGCCCATTGGGTTAAAAAAATCTAGATTCCATATTTTTAAATTAATAAATATTATGCTATTGAAAATAATTATAAGTAATTCTACAAGATTTATAAACAAGCATTGCTGAATTGTATAATTATATATAAAATATTATATCGTAGTCTGCTACGACTATGCTACGCATGTTTAGAAATTGTGGTTTGATTTTAATGATATATAAATTTACAGGGTAGAATATTAAAAAAATGTTGGGGCATTGCGAAAATAATAGATTTTTTTTAAACCAATAAAAACAAAATAAAATAATAACACGGTATTTTTTTTATTTCAGTTAATCAGACTAACAGTGAAATATTTATATTTCTAAAAATAAACATGGTTTCTATTAAAAGGTGATCCAAACTTTTATTATAATTAATTGATGCGTTCAGTTCTATAATAATGAACTGAAAATTGACATCTATTTTTGCTAACAATATGTATAAAATGACTTTGTTCATAGTTAAGGAACTAAACGCCTCAATTTATTATTAAAAACTTATGGTAACAAATATTTTTTTAATATATTGAACAAAAATAGCACATATTTTTATAAAATACCTCAAGGCTTATGAAATAAACTCCCATATCAAATTCTTCAAAGAGTAAGATAAGATTCCTCTATAATATGTTATTTAAAATTTTCGTAATATTAAGCATCAAACTCTGGTTTATTATAAGAGAAGCTACCGCAATCAGATCCGATTCACTCTTCCTCCTACAAATCCTCCAAATGAAATTGCATTGCATTGCCGGAATGCAATTCGGGATGAAACTAAATGGAATTCGGGATGACAACAAACATAGTAGTCATCATCTTCAGAAGAACCATCCCTTTTTTTATAATAACATAGTCCATGGCGGATATTGACGCTGAAGCCACAGGGAAATTGGGAAACAGTTTCAAATATTTGTCATTTATTCCTTTTGTTTGCGCAATGTGTGAAGACTCGCAAACAATGCTTTATGAACAGCAAATAAACCTTCTGATTGACCCGAATTAAATCAAATTATTACTGACTATTAAGTTTATATTAATACTAAAACAACGGTGTGGATGTAAAATGATGAATAATCAAGTTAAAAATTATTTTAACCCTTGAAAAAGTTATTCATTTATATGCTATGTTGTTAATTTGAGGTGTTCATTAACCACAAACTCAATATGAAATATATTGAACTAATCATCAAGATTATTTATGAAAGGTTATTTATAATTGGAATTGAATTTATTGATAAAAAGGAATTTTAAAATTGTGCGAATATTCAATAATACTATTTATTTCGGTGCCATTATGATAATATTTTTTATTTATTAATACTCTTCGATAATCTGTAAAAAAACGTTGTATTCGGACCAGAGTTCATGGTTATGAAACTGAATTCCTTATTTATAAAAATTATATATAAACGAATTGTATAAAACATTTTTTTAAACCCAATTTTTGAAAACGAAGCAATATTATTTTTTACATAAATCAATATAAATACTCAAAATCTGTATAAACTCCTTATCTTAGGTTAGTTTAATTTTTACAATGTACAATTACGGGGCCGTATTCAATAAAAAGAGTGTGTGCGTGCGGTGCGTACGCATGTACACCAATACTACCAAGCTCTAGTCTATTCGTACAAACACGACTTACTAAAACACTTTTATTATATTGAATACGGCCCACTTTAATCGAACTAACAATAAATATTTAATAATTGTTACAGTCTTATTTATGTTCAATAGTTATTTTTGTGTATGTTAAGATAAAGCAATTTAAAAATTGTTATACATATTAAATAAAATTACAGAATTATGCATATCTTGATAGCAATAAACAATTTAATTTTGATGAAATAAATATTTTTACAATGTTTTCATTTAAATATAATACTGAAGAAGCTTTTAAATGATTTATATATTTTATTTAAGCAGTGATTTGATGAAAATTACGTACAGTGTATGGATTTTGTGAGAGGTAGTCGATGCATGCAATGGAGCACATAAACAATCAAATTCAATTAATTTCGGATTTGCATTTCCCCTATGATGAAAATTAAAAAAAATATATGTTGAGTAATTTATTTAATAAAATAATATTATGTTTGATATTTATCTGGAATCGGAGATATTCTGAAACTTAGACAGCTTTAAGTTGTTCTTTCAGAGGTGGTGTGATAATTCATCCCTTAGTCTGACTTCCAATGAGATTTGCACTAAGATTGCTTTCCTATAACACTCCAATATTGATTGGCTTATCGTATCTAACTAGAACACTCTTTTAATTATGAAAGTAAGGAGAAGTTGGCTTATAAACTTCGGGGAATATGTATATTTGATGCGAATTTTTATTTCAAAAATAAGACATTACTTGAAATGACTATAAAATTATCTATTTTGAAATATTCTTCATATAATATCAATATATTATCAATATCCCTCTTTAATGGAATTTCCAATAGGATTTATTTTAAACGAATCAGGGGAAATTATAATATTGTCCATTAAAATCTATTAAATAGCGTATTTTACATATTACATTGTTTGATAATACAAAACATCTCATAAATTACACCTAGGAGTATATAAATCTTTTTACCATTAAATAACATGAGAAATTTTATTTTTATTTGATATGAGAGGTATTAAATAATAAAAAGTATGGGAAAAAAATAAAAACCTTATTTACAAATATGAGGATTTATAAATATAAACTCTATATTAACAAAAATAATTACAATATATATATATATATATATATATATATAATGCTTAAAGCTGCATAAATAACAGTTTGTATTTTTCCGTTAGTTATTCATGTATCAGTAGGTTTATTGTATTTTGTTAGTGGACTAGACTTTCTAGTACAAGTTTCAAATTCTGATTAATAAAAGCTAACATTTATATTTTTACCCACCGATAACTAAAAAATAATATGTATTCCATATAACAATAATTAAAAAATATATAATAATCGATGGTAAAAAACTATTTGATTGAAGCGCACAGAATTAATTTCATAAAAGAGACAAAAATGTGATTTTTAGATAAAATTTGTTATTTTTCTATTGTGAATATATTATAATTTTTCCCTCTTAAGGAAGTATGCTATTTTTTATTGCTTTTATGTATTTTATATGTTAATGCTATGATATGTGAATAAATCAACTATTTTGGCGCTTTTTAGTCGATTTGTTAGAAAATAAGTGTATCCTATATTTTTTTTTGCAGGAAGATATAGTAAATGGAGTGGAATATTTAGTACTTTTTTTGTAAAATTTTATGTTTTGTTTGAAATGGTCATTGTTTTAAGTCTGGTATGAAATTGATATCTGTTAGTAATAGATCTTTATTGCGTGGTATAAAAATGAAAGAGTGCCGAGCCAAAAAAGCAAAGATAAGAAGTGAATAGTGTAATAAAGTGAAGGGAGAAGATGAGTGTGACTATATTTCATAGGATTTTGGTTAAAGAATCGTTCGGTGGCTTCATCTCCGATATCCTTAAGCACCTAAAATGTTATGACTGCTCAGGAAATGACTGAAGCTTCAAGAAGTCAACTTACGGAAAGGGCTGGAAGAATCAACTTCCTGGGGGGGAGATATTCATGGGGTTTAGTTTATGGATTTTAATGGGATTTTACCCTTGATAAATCTCTGAAAAAATGCATTGAGAAATCACTAAATAAACTTCTAGTGATTTTTTTTGTCAGAATAAAAAGCTGCCAATTTTTTTCATCGTCTTAGGAATGAATGCTTTGGTAATAGATTATGATGGATGAATTAAATTATTATTTTCATATCGAATAAAGGATTTACGTTTTATTTGAGAGAATCTTTCGCTAACTGTCTACATTTTTTTTAAATAATATAAATAAAAGTAATAATAAAATTTTTTCAATAACATGTCCACATATTTCACTAATTTAATATTCATGCTTGGAAATCACAATGGGATTTTTTAGAATAATTTAATATTTTAGTGGGTGGTTGTGTATCGCAAAAATATAAATATACTTTTGTTGTTGAGTTTGGGTCACCATCTTGGAATGTACTGTTTCTGTTAAAGACGCAGTAGTACCTGTCGTATGCAAATATATGTATATATTTTTTAAATTAACTAATTTTTGCCATACCTTTTTAAAATATTCTCAGTTTTTGTAAGACCAACCTGTATAATAATTATTTTATAACATCAAAATGGAGTACAATTTGGAATCTTTTAATTATGAGCGATTTAATTTTTTTTTGAGTTTGGGCCACCATATTGGAATGTGCTATTTCTATAAAGTACGTAGTGGCTGCCATATGCAAAAAAATATTTATATAAAGATTTTTTTTTTGCAATACCCTTCTAAAATATTCTTAGTTATTTCAAGCAAATCCTGTATAATCATTATTTTATAACATCAAAATGGAGGAAAATTTAGGATCTTTTAATTATGAGCGGCTGATTTCTGTTGATTTTATTTAACTGTGCAATATTGTTTATTTTGCAAAGCATTATAATGAAAACTTGATCATATTTCACGGTTAAAGTAGAGGAACAAACTTTCAGTTGTCAAAACTTTGCATCCCACAGATATCATAAATCATTTCACCGCCAACAATAAATCGGGTGATAAAAATGATATTTTTATCACAATTAAAATGAATTAAAAAAGTCCATATCTCCTTTCGATTTATTAATTATAGCCTGACTATTTGCTAACGCATACCATCAATGATTTAGGTGTTTTGTATGGAAATTAATTAATTTTCATAGGTCGGTGTGTTTGATATATTGCTTTATGGAAATTAAAATGGTAGTTGTGAACCTCTTTTCCATATTCCATACATCACAGTTTATACACACATATTCCTCTCTCAAATGATGGATGGTCTTAACCCTTTATTATGTATTTTTCACACTCTCTCACAAGTATTTGTTTCTCTTCAGGGGTTGTTTCATCCCTTATGATGAGAAAGCTTGACAAAGAATGCTTCATTGTATGTGAAAATCCATGGATGCTGGAGTTTATGAGCTTGCAACGTTATTTAATGCAAATTCATATAAAACATGAACATTTTAAAATATTAATTAATTTTATACAAAAATCTATTTCATTAGAATATTCGGCTAGTGTGATAATTGTGATTCGGTTTCTTTTCCATATTAGTTTTATTTCATATGAATAAAGATACGTCAATAATACAAAATGAATCATTATTATTAAAAGACTAAATATTTTGATGTAAACATAAATATATTATTGGTTATTTTTTATTATTTAAATGTTAGCTACTGGTATAAGTTTTCACATTATACCTACTGAGTTATACCGTATATTTAACTCAAATAGCTGATTTTTTGTAGATACTTTATTGTGTTACTAACCAATCGATTTTGTGACCAAACCAAGAGTTGATTAGACTTTTTCATTTGAGAATGCATTTAGATTGCTTAAAAGAGCTTTATTTTTTTTATAGACCATCCTAAACCAACATTGAAAAAAATGCAAATTACATGACTTCATCCTAAAATAATAATAAAAAATCAGCCCTAAAAAAATATTTTTACCTAATCAAATAATATCAGTGAAGCGAACAATTCAATAAAATCAAATGTGATTCGAGGGGGAAAAATTGAAAATTAGAAAATTTAATAACTTGATTCAACTTTTTATCCAATCAATCTATTATTTAGTTTTAAGCATAATAATTTGTAATTATTTTTCTTAATCTAGAGTCTATTCTTGTTATTGTTTATTTATCCCCATATCTGTAAATGAGTTTTTTCCAATCCTTTTTTTATTATCCCTCTCAAATAGAATAAAAATGTCAAAGTTAGATAGATAAAAAGATTTTAATATTCTGTACAATAAATTCTTACTCATAAGATTATTCAAGCTATGTAAAATTCAAATTTAATAAAAGAATTGTTGTATATTGCGCACGAACTATTCTAGCCAAATCTTTATATTTGTACAATTGATTTCCACAGTATTATTAAAAATAAATGTATCTTCGTAACAAGTCATTGATTGATTTATAAAGGAAACGATATTTTGTTTAATATAATATAATGACAAAGCATAAATAAAAAGGCTGTATAAGATTGTAGAAAGCAGGTTTTGCTAGCGTAATGAAGGCATTATGGGGTGTCTTCCACTCGAATAGCGATACTTTTGCAACCCTCTACAATACCCAAGGGATGAAAATACCACATAGTATATCACGTACACCGTATCATTCCTTCCCTTTAAATATGC
>JAGTTH010005068.1:0-13533 GCA_022606485.1 Agraylea sexmaculata | reverse complement strand
AACCAAAATTTTATATGTATATATACAACAATTCAGCACAAATGGCATTCTTATTTAAATCGTATAAAAATATTATTTATCACATGATGATATTTTCATGTTGAATTCCGCGACTCGGAAAACAGCGAAACGTTTCAGCATTGTTTGGGAATTTAATTTCGCTGGGAAATTTTAGTAAAGGCCATTGTATTTGGGGGTGGATTGAAGCTTGAATAAGTCAAAGCTGGAAGCAAAAGAACTAAGGTGCCTGTTCAACGAATCGCATGTTAAAAATTCACATACATTCGTCGGCGGTCGCGAAATAGCAACCAAAAAATATTACATTATGAAATTTAGAGTGGTTTTATGTATGTACAGTGGAAAAAATACAACATGTCTTTAATTGAACATCAAATATTTTAAAGGATTTAATGTAATGACTCAATCCAACTCGACCACAACAAATAACTTAGATCGGGCCAAATTATTATTTATTACAATAAAAAAATATACGACAGTTTGATGTTAGTATCGTATGGCAACTTATAAGTGTATTTTCGATCGCCTTGCTTCAGATTTACTCTGATAGAAAGGTAAATTACTGAGGCCAACAGCTCTACTGTGATATTTCATCATGTGTAGTCATGGGTTCAAATCCCGCTCAAGTAAAAAAAAAATTTGATCGGTAATATAATTAAAAAAATCCTATCTATCATCATAATCCAAGTTATCTCTGATTTCCTGGATTATATGGTGAACATAAATACATAAATAAATATAACTAACATCCCCTACATTAAACTAGTCGGTTATATCAACCCTAATATTCTGCATAAAATACATACACGAACAGTTTATCAATTGAAACATTTTCCATGTCAGTGTATATAAATGTGATTTTAATTATATTTTTTAAGTGTAGGTAAATATGTGAAAGCATTCTGTTTTTCAGGAACTAATATTACAAATACAACTGCAATTGTATCGATCCATTATTTGCCAAACTGTGAAAGTTATCCTTTTGAATTACCAACACAGATTCAGTATTAACACAACTAACGATTTCATAATAATAATTGCAATGTATTTCAGGAATACAACACAGACTGCAGTTGTCATATATTGAAATACTAATATATGTGAAATTAAATACGTTTATTATTTAAATAGTTTTGAATTAGTCTAGGTTAGACAATTAAATAAACCAGGGTAATAACAGCATGATTATTGGTTCAAATTTTGATTGAATTTTATAAATATTTACCTTTAAATAAAAAGAATTATTATAATTTGATTTTGGAATCGAAATGCGTTTAGGCCACGAATGGAAAAAGGGTTGTGAAAATATTATTTTTCAAACAATAACTACTTAAAATCACGAAAAAATAGTCAACTATCTGGATATATTATTAATAAATTTAACAATAACTAAAATAAGCAATTAATAATAAAATCTTGTGGTGAATGTAAAAAACGCGTCCGCCGGTTACTAATTATATTTGGAGCATTTCTGTAGACAAAGTAAAAATAACTACTCCTTGTTTTTAATTTTTGAAGAGCAAGAAGCGATAAAGATTTCAAAAGATTGGTTACACCGCAAAATTAGATTTCATATTATATCACGATATAAAATTATACATATATTCGTGAAGCTTGTAATACATACCGTCGGTTAAAAATAAAAGTGACATTTCTCAATTTTTTTATAAAATGACATTATTAGGAAAAACGATGTAAAATGAACGATAATTTTATGTGAAAAAAGTGTTGATTGACTAAATCCTCAAATAAATACCTTCAAATTCATGTATCACACTTATGACATACATAAGTTTGCGAATATCAAAGATTTGAAGAAAGTTCATTTTTAAATTTATTGGAAACTTTAAACGTCTCTACTGTAAAATATATAATTTTGAGAAGTGTCACTTTTCTTTTTAACCGATGATATTTTTGTATATGTAATAATTTTTTTTATATATGTATATAATTAATACATCCTTTAATGTGTTCGATTAAATTCCCTCGATGCAATTTTCACAGTAATGATTTTTTTGTTATATTTATAAAAGAAAATCTAGCTGGCGGATTTCTTGAGACTTCATTTTTGTTGTATCTATAATACAATTTTCCGAAACTCGAAGGGCGATAAAATGTTATCGTTGTTCAGAAAATACTCCAGATTGCACGTGAATATTCACTAGAGACAGTCCACATATAATATATATGTACATAAGGAAAACCTTATCAATTTCTTCTACAATGCTGGTAGTTATCTCAGTAGCCAAAAGTCTCGACGGGTTCGTTCCTAAAAGTCTAACTTAGTTTCGAGTTTGTCTGTTTTGGACTTCTAACCACTCACATTATTCCATTATTTATAGTTCCTTTGTGCGTATGACAATATTTATTGCTTCAAGTCCACTGACAGTCCGATCCAATGTGATTTATATTATGGGGCTTCGTTTGTGATTATGATAGATTCGCTTCAATTAAAATTATTCATTATATATTTAACAAGTTGTAATTATTAAATAATTCTTAACCATTGCAATGCAATATTTGATCACTAATTGCTTATTTTATTTAATGTAAAATATATTTATAAGGCTGACAGATAGAGAGTTGCTTGTTTGTTGTCGTAGTTATTGATTGAAAAAGATTTTTCCAACCCTTTTCGCATTCACAACAAAGTGCGTTTCACCATGTTGTAAAGAACATGTAAACAAATAGCATGTGCGTTTTAATAGTGGGTGTGAAAGTATTTTATTGGTCGAAAAGTAATGACTTTCGACCAATAAAATGAATTTTATGAACGAGGTTTATGCGCTAAAGTGTAGAAATACTGAAGTATCGGATTATTGAGACTACGCTTTCTTCAATTCAATTATTTTTTAATATACAATTCCACCATATAATTTTAATTTAAAATATTGCCATAAATGCCATAATAGAAACATTATTGTGATGTTTTAAATATATCAGTGTTGATCATCGCTGATTAATCATTTGCTGTGTAGGAAAATCGATTCATGAGCATTTTTAAATGATTGCTATTTTTAGTTTCATATATATAGTGGCAAAACAAGTCACAGTCTTAATAGAACTATAAATTTATGGTCTATATTTTAATAATTTGTGGTATAAGTCAATGACTTCTTTCCAAATATAACACAATTATAAAAAAAATCCTCCTCTATTTTAACTACCAGAACTAACAGAAACTAAAAATGTAAATTTGACTTTTCTCCGTTTCTGCGTTTCTGCGTTAGTGCATTTTAGCAGTAGGTATACCCTCGATATATATTTTTAAATTAAATAATTTAACGGTTTAGCTAGTAATGTAATGAATGTTTTCATGTAGAATGTGGAATGAATGATGGTTGTCACTAACAAGTGGCCAAAATGTGAATGTCATAGATATGAACATTAGATATCGCATTGCATATAATAAAGTCGTGTAGCCCTTGTATTGTTGGATTCTTCTCTCCTATTCGATAAAGGTATAGGGGTGCCTCCCTCACTCAACACATTTATAATGACCCCTGAGAGTTATTGTGACAATACTTAATAATATTTTAATCATGTTAAAGAAGTAGTCTTTGGTAAAAAAAATGAGCCTAGATGTATTTGAGTGTATGTTTGAGTCCATATGACATGTAGTAACAATGCATTTACCCATTTTACTGAGAAATATAACTGAAGATATGAAGAGAGATGTTTACAGTATAATGTTTGCCAGGTAACTGATGTTTTTGGCTACTGTATGAACTAAGCACGCATTTAGACACTCATGCGATATTTTATGTTTATATCCATGGTGAATGTCTACCTTGTATGTATAAATGAGGTGGTATTTGCCCTTCAAGCACTCGAAAGAGACCTTCAGACAGATATTTGCAACAGCCGAGTGCATCAGTCCAAAACAATAGTTTGGTGCCCGTGAAAAGGCTAAAGTAACTTTTGGTCTGGCAGACTAATTTTAATGCGTGCCAACTTTGAATGTTCCGGCAGCCAGACGGCGCCATACAACCACCCCAACCACTACCTAAACACTCTTTATATCCCACCGATTTATTAATTTATTTGTTTGCCAGATTATCCTGACTTATTGCGGATTCTGTTTCCGAGCTTGTATTCAGTTTTTATAAAAAAATATGCACTTATTCGTCAAAATATATATTCATTTGGTAACATCTCTGCATCGATAATTCTGCAGTATGGCCTTGATATTCGAACCCCTCGTTATACAGGGACATAATAACGTTATAATAACATAATAACATTATAACGTTAGACTTGAAATAACTGAGAATATTTTAGGGAGAGGTAGGGTATCGCAAATTATTAATATTAATTACGCATAACAGACACAATACACACTTCACAGAAACAGCTGATTCCAAAAGTACTTTTTTTATATTCAATATATGTTTTTAATTATTCTTGCGATACCCTATCTTCCCCTAAAATATTCTCATCCTGTATAAACATCTCTATACATAACAGATTCGCTTAAATAATTTTATTTGTTTGGGAAGATGAAGACGAAATTTCTATTCTTTTTTGCTTAAATTAACACATATATAAAGCATTTTCCTTAATGCTATAAATTTTGTATGATAACAAATATAAAATATATTATTTTAATGCTAACGTCGTCTTAACAAGGTTACATTTGAAAGTGTTTGGATTATTGAGGATATATTTATATATTTTGTTTTAGTTTATATTACCGATCACAGCTGTTTGTGGGTAGCTGTCGACCGTCTAAAGATCGAATCTTTCAACAAGAAATAAGAAACACAGAGTAAGGTTTGTCTTAGAAACAACCAACAAAAAAAGTACAGAGCAAGAAAATAATAATAATTTGTTAATAGAATACACGATGTTATTTTTATAATTGTATTCGTTTTTTTTAAATATATAATATGTATAAAACAAAGATGTTCTCTCACGAATTATATAAAAAAAATATCAAAAGATTTCCGCCAGACTTTGAAATTATTTTAATAGCATACTTTGGCAAGTCTCCTCTACTCGTTTGGTCGTTCTTTGAAATATATCTGAATAGCAGAATGCCTAACAGCACAATTTGAAATGCCATCGCGAAAATATGCTATCCTAACGTTTTTTGGCTACACAATCTGCAGTTGACACATCAAATATAAGTGGAATGATTAAAATAATATGTAATGGCCGCCAAGAAATTGTAGTTCCACGTACTCGGTAGGGGTTTATCTCGAGGGCGTAATAAAAACACCCTTTACCCCTGAATAGTTTACTACTTATGGTTATTTCCACATTTCAATTCTACATACACGTGTCTGCATCATGAGATTCTTATAATGATTTTAAATGCAACTAAATATAATTTTGTATTCGTGCATATAAATTGCATTGTAGAGCAGAACATCGTAACTAGTTTAGTGGTGACCGCGGTGGCGTAGAGGGTCTACGAATGACTAACGGTTGGCGTAGTCTGTAGAATCTTTGGAGCGTTTCAATATCAGTTCGAACATGATCAATATAACCGCAAGGTTAACGAATGGTTAACCCTATATTTTATATGCTTTAAACTTAAATATAACTTATCGTATTAGACGATTTCAATATTTGGATTGTTGTTTTTTTTAATCATTGAAGCAACAATAATAGACAATTAATAATCATGTTTTTTACAAGGTGGAGAGGAAAGTAAAGTATATTCTTTATCTATTCATTTTAAATATTGTATTATTTTACAATTGTTCTAGAAGGAATCAAGGGGGATGCGGTAATTTTTTTTTTTATAATTGCATAGTTTGGGAATCGTTTCTTTGTTTTGGTATTTTAATTTTGGGTTAATATAAAAGTACATTAAATTATTATTATTAGCGGAAAGAAATATGTTTGTCATTAATAGGTGACTCGAAATATGAAATCATTCAACTAGTTTATACATAAATCAAAACATATATTAAAAAATTTACTTTTGTAGGATGTTGAAATATCATTTGAAGCAATGAATATAAAACTTTGATAAAGTAAGCAATATTGTATTGTTTTTTGAAATACAAACTTAGAACTGGTTTATTCTAAATAAAACCTATGTTATGTTCAGGTAGAACTAAAATTATACCGTTGGTATTTTGTGTTCAATAGCAACCAGTATTGGTTTAGAATTTGTCGAAGTTATGTAGGCAAACTAAATAATAATATTGCTCTTGTTTGTTGTTGTTGTTTTATGAATATACAGAGCCTCTGAAAAGGACCCTTGAGAATAATGCCTAGTACAGATGAGATTTGACTTTGAATTTTAGGCACAATACGCCATTTTTGATAAATTTAACAGGTGTAAAATATTAAAGTGTTATTTGAAAGTCGAATTAGTTGAGATATGTTGTGAATGCACACCATTACAAAGGGAATCGGCGACAATGCCATGTATTTTATCGTTTATTGTGGGGAAAATTTATTAAAAATACCACATAAATTGTGTTGGGACTAAAGAGAATTTTATAAAAAAACAAAATATACGTTTTATGAGTTTCACATATTTAAAAATTGATTTATTAATAAATTTCATAGAGTTTAATGATATATTATTATGAAAGTTTATTTTTTATTGTTATTAGTTCTAAGGCAAAATTATAAAAAAATCTGATAAAAATATCCAGGTACTTAAACGTATTCGAGCTCTGCAACGATTTCCTATATAATATTGCTTTATTATTTGATTATTATATTATTTTATTTTAACTCTCTGATATTTATACAAAACATACATCAATTGTTATATTCATAGACAAATTATAAAGTTGGATGCAAATTTATTTTATTATAATGTTTTAAGATTGTTCTGTTAATATCCGAAAATTTAAATATAATTATACGTTTTACCGCACAATAAAGCAATATATGTATAATATAAATTTAAGCTCTGCAGTGCTCTACAATTGTGACAGATTAAAACCCTATTTTTCCATTCTCTTGGCAAAGGTTTGGTTATAAATAATACAAAAATTTATCTAATACCGATTTTAATTTAAATTTTATCTTTAAAAAGTCCTTATTAGACATTGGAGATGTTTAAAGTTATTAATTAAAATATACACCGAAAAAAAACAATTTATCAAAAAATTGTATTTTAATATGTTGATAATAAATTATTAAATAAAGTTTTTCTATATATTCATTTTGTAAGACGGATTGCCTACCTATTTATGAAACCAAAAATGCTCATATTTGTTGTTGTAAATTATTAAAATTCTAAATAAATTAAATTAATACTGTTATAATAAATATTTATATTCGTATTCGAGTTATTTTAGTAGTCGGCATCGATAACATTGAACATTTAGTTGAATAATCCCGTGGATTTGGCGGTGTTTGTTGTGTGGTTACACGTCATTCGGAGCTTGTGTGGGATCAAATTCATATATACAATTGGCTTTTACAACAAAAACAATATTTTTAGAAGGAGTTTAGTTTGCGATTAAAAATGAAGTTAGTTCGGTGGCGAGATTCAATCATGGTTGCAGTTTATAGTGAGCTGAAAGTTGCCTGAATAATCCCACGAGACCTGAATAGACTTTTTCAATTTGCATAATCGACCCCGAGAATAAACCACCTAAAAAAAAACTATAAAGCCACAGCCTTAATATATAAAAAATAACTAGTATAAAAATGTGTATTTATAATATATACGAATAAAATAAGTAGGGTAAGAAAGTATTAGTGGGTACTTCTAAATCTGGCTTTAGTCACGAACGGTTTTGATTTGATGAAGGGGAACTGCCAAATAAACCAGATCTTCTGATTAAAAATATATACCTTCATATACAAATTTCAGCCCCTTGATACAATTTAAATCATGGGACCTATACATATATTATATATGGATAAAGAATAAAAGTTTGTCAAAAAATAATTATTTGATTAAAAAGACTGTTCCATACGTACGGAAATTTATAAATGAATTGATGGAAAGCTCAATTTTAATTAAAGTTTGATAATATTTACAGGGCGTGTTATATCAATAGTTAAATTTATTGGTTAAATAGCCGACGGAAAACCCATTAATTTGTAATATCGAATTGTCAAAGTTTGAGAATGTCAGGACCTTCGTTATTTTGATCTGGGAACAAAATTCCAAATTAGTAACCTTTAGTGCTATAAATAATTAGTTGGCGTATAAAATATGCAAAATTCATAAAGAATTTATAACGTTTACATTTTTGTATTTTAATAGTTGAGGTTGGTTTCATAATATTAAAAATAATCGTAATTAAATTGTGCTTAAGCTTTAATATACTATATTCCAAACAATTCGGTTAAAGGTATTTTATTTATATTATAATAAAAGGTAAAAATATTTTTTTATAAATTTGATCCACCTATCCATAAAAAAATGAACTCTTTCGTTTGCATTCAAATTAAATCCGTTCAAAATAACTCCTTTGAAATACAGATTCATATATTATTTTTTAAGTATAAGTTTCAACGTGTTTTAGAACTCTTTTTAACGCCTTAAAAACTATTATAATATTGTACAATATAAATAAAAAAAGCAATAATCATGTCCAGATTTTAATTTCAAGCCAACGCTATAGTTATAGCTTCTTTAGCAAAGTTTTTCAAAAGTTCAAGACCGCTTGCATTTGGATTTGCATTACATATATAATTTCCCTCTTGCGATTAAAAAACTTTTATAATATTTTTTCGAACGGATTCTATGCAGATTGTCTTATGGAAGAGACAACATATAATCTGAGACAGGCTGTACTTTATTTTATAAAATGTTCAGGTTCACTTAAGGCCCTGTAGCATGTGGTCTGTCCTGTAAAATATGACAGCTGTAGACATTGTGGATATTTTTTAGGCGAAGATTTTATCCCAAGAAACAATATTCGTTTATTATTCAAGAAGCGGTAATGGTTGGGTTTTGCCAGATGGGCAATATAATGTCTCCACTCCGGCCGCAAAATATATGTATACAACTACTTATTTTCAAGTGGCAACACTGAAAATTTTAATTATGCTATTATCATTAGGTAATTATTTCAGAGTACCAAATAATGAGTATTCTAGCGGTCACCCATATCAATAATTCAACAATCTTCTCTTTGTTTCTTATGTTTGTAGAGTAAAGTGTCAAACTTTAAACACACAGAGTCTAACTAACATGCTGCAAATGACTGTGATTCGTAATACTATTATATATTGTATATTATTTTTTTAACATTTACTCTACATATATGAGACAGAAATAGTAGATGTATTTAATTTAATTTACTAGCGTACGATTGTTTTCAGTATTGAATACTGCATGGGTTACATTTCCGTACTATATTGCTTTAATATTTAGAAAATTGTATCATATCGTCGGCTTTCTTTCTACTCTTTCTACCCTAAATATTATATTTTTAGTGGGATATTTTAATCCGGAAATTTTCGAACTACAGTTTGTTTAATTCAGAAAAATACTTATTAAATTGTTATTTAACAAATATCATAATTTGTATCTATCTCCATGCACCCATTTGAATGTAATAAATAAACGTCAATTCAAAATAACTCTTATGAAATATAAAGTTTTATGTATGTGTTTTTCAGCTTGAATCAGTTTTTTGTCTCTCCTGTAAAATGTGGCAAAATGGACAGTCTGCAAAGAAAGCCGACAGTACATATAAAAAAATCAGTTAATATTGCATTTATTAAAATTTATTAGAAGGAGATGTAAAATAATACATCCAGAAAATTAAAGTGATCTTGAATAAACCAATTTAAAAAAAACATATGTATAATGAATTGAGAATACAAACGTAGCGGAACCTCTTACATATCTGATTTCGTATTCTTATCGAATAAATGAATAATACATTTCATGCCTGATACATTTATTCCGATTGATTGTATATAGGTATTGTTTAATACTTGAATGCAAAGATATAAATCTCGGTGGATCTTGATATGAAAATGTCAAAGGTAGTGTTTAACTATGTGAAAGTCTTTCAGCTTCAGATACAGCCTCTTCGTACAAGCTTTGTCCATTTCACCGCACCAAATTTCAGACGACTTACATCGAACTTTACTTATATATCCATACAATGGAACTTGATGTCCTAATACAAGTACAAAGCAATCTCGATCTTGTGTATTATCACTTAACTCAAAGAAGACTTACAATATTTGAAAATATCTTTTCATACATCGTAAACAGTGGATGCGCTTTTTAAAATTCACCGCAAGATTTGTTCACTCAAACTTGATTTTAAAAAATACATAGTAATTTATTTAATTCTCATAATTGTAAGTAGTCTTATTAATTACCAGCGTTATAGCTCAGGGAATAAGACGCGTGGCTACAAATACTGTGTTCATGGGATCAAATCCCGCTCAAGTAATTTTTTTTAAATTGATTTGATCGGTTATTACGACTGGGAGATCGGGAATCCCGATCGATCGTCTTGATCCAGGTTTACTGTGATTTCCTGTATTGTAAGGAATATACTGATTATTAAGTCGGTGACCTGTGTAACTAGTAATAGTTAAGATCACCGACAGACAATTAACACGTTATTGTGTCTAAAAAAACCCTCATAAAAGGTCCTTGGGGTGTAAAATAAATAAATAAAAAATAATTATAGCCCCTTTTCCCATTACCTGACCCTGAAAATAAATCATAAATAAAAATTGAAGATTAAGAATATATTTTTCTTATGACAGATAATTTTTGTTATGACTTATTCTAATAAGATGTGATTTTTAAAAGCTTGTCTTCAATATTTAATATATTAGTTAATTATATTATTACAGGAAAGCTGTGTGTTCAATTATTGAATGGAATTATGAAAAAAATATTGGCAGACGGGAAATATATATTTTTTATATAAATATTTAATATAAAGGTACTAATATACGTGCAATTTAGATGCATGCAACTATACCATGAATTCTATTGCATGCAAGTTTATCTGTCAAGTAATCGTTGCTCCCCCTGCATTTCGTCTATACTTGCATGCAATTTACTTGCAAGAGTCTTGATACACATGCTTTATAAGCTTGCATACTTGCATGCATCTAATTTGTACGTCTACAGTACCTTAATAATAATAATTTGATAACCAATCGAATTAAAGCATATTATAAAGTTAAAAATAAAGAATGTGGGGAAGTAAGGTAAAAGCGATGATAATGATATTTTCAGTATTTAAGTACGATTCACGTCGAATTTGTAACAAAAAACGAGGACATGGTTAGAATTTTGAAGGAAAATACCTTTCAAGTCGTCGCCATTTTAATGTGTTACCGCACAGGAGTCGTTTATTTAAAATATTGAATTTTCAGCCGAGTCACTTTGCTCGAAGTTATTGAAACGTGTCTGAAATGTGGTTATACATCTCAATCCAGGTTACACAACTACACATCTTATATAATAATAATGATCGATTGTTTGTGAATTTATTTCGGGATATTCATCGCTGTGTGTTTTAGTTGAACGAACAAGTTTCAATGTAACTAAGAAGTACTTCAACTAGTGCACACTTACTCAACTATTTGTCTTTTACATAAACTGTGCACTATAACCTGTGAAAACAACTAGTGAATTGGTAACTTATAAGGTTTACTAAGCCCTGGTTACTTATTAGGATCGAATATATACCTACACATTATTATTTTTTTAATTGGAATATTGGATCTCGATTTTTTTTGTCCATTTTTTCAGTTATAATATTTGTTTGCAAATGTCAAATTTAGACATTCCTCTAAACAAGTTTAATTATTAATATTAATAATAATCAATCAAGTCATCTAACCTCTGGGCCCAATAGATTTAATTTTTTTGTAATTTTTGTCTCCCTAGCCTGAATTAAAATTAAGTCCAAATGAGCATTTTTATGTATAATATAATTTATGAAACCATCCGTTATGTTTTCGTATTTCAAGGAAAGCACAAAAAAACTACTAGTTGCTTAAAATTCCGAATAAGTTATCCATTCTGATGAGTAAAAATATAAAAATTAGTAATCACGAAGAAAACACAAATAAATCACAGTCAAATGCATGTAAGTGTGTTAAATGTCTTATGGACTTTTTGGTATGAAAAGCATTAAATAAGTTATAAAAAAAATAATAAAACTGACGTAAGCAGTAGAAACGTTAGGAAATTTGATGATTTCTATCAGAATAGTATAATTATTATTCTAATAAATCTGATAGCATAAAGTGATAAATTATATCGGCATGTAGACGGAATTCCCGATAATTTAATTTACTAATTGAAGCTTGCAAACTGAAATCAACTGTCACATATAATTGGGAGTTTAATTATTTGTACGATTTTCGGATGTAGCAAAATAGAAGCTTTTAGCACCGCCTAATCAATATTTAACACTAATTAGGGCGCGTGTCGATTTGTATTATTATATATTTCAAATGCTTTTTAAGAATAGATTTTCAAGACATTCTTTATAAAAGTCTCCACTAGATTAAGAGAGCATTTGAAGTGTTCGAGGAAGACACGAAATCAAACCGAAAAACGTTTGTAGTAATCTTTGTAGAAGGTTCTCCGTTCCTTTAGCAAAAGTCTGTCGGAACACTTATTTATTCGCCTTTCAAATGCATTTCTTTGTCAAACTCAAAACGTGGAAAATTATAGCTTTTCTCGAAGCTGGTTTACAAGACGTGAATATAGTTTTGTTAAATTATGCAAGACAGTGCATTTGTTACCAATTAACATAGATGAATTTGTTGTGGAAAATCCATATTAACGGATAATAATATGGTTACCACTAATAATAAATTAATTATTAAAAATAAATATTTCATATTTACCTCATCCCCCTTTTTTAATACATATGTATTCTTAATGATTACCTATCATGCTTTCCTTGAAAGTGCCTATTTGAAAAATATTAATAAAATTGTATTGTAATTCTTATTCATTAGGTCGTGTTTTTCCATGCTTAGTAAAATTGTAATAGCATAGTAAATGGAGAATTCTGGCCTTAACCCTATAGAAAATGAATGCTTATTATTACATTAGAAATCGCAATTTCGTGTAAACTCGTATTATTGCACTCTTCTCTCCTATTTGATAAAGGCATAAGTGTGTCTCCCCAACTCAACATATTTCTAGTGACCACTGAGAGTGGTTGTGAAACTTATTTGGCGATTAAACGCAATAATATTTTAAACATGTTAAAGAAGTAGTCTTTGGTAAAAACTGAGCCTAGATGTATTTGAGTGTATGTTTGAGTCCATATGACATGTAGTAACAATGCATTTACCCATTTTACTGTGAAATATAACTGAAGATATGAAGAGACATGTTTACAGTATAATGTTTGTAAGGTAACTCATGTTTTTGGCCACTTGAATTAACCACGCATTTATTCACTCATGCGATATCTTATATTTATATCTATGATTTGGGGTAAGATATTTTGATTATTCATTTTTAAATTGAAATTAATAATCAAGAAGTCAGTAATATATATATATAGTATAGTATATATATATATATATATATATATATATATATATATATATATATATATATATATATATATA
>JAGTTH010005065.1:0-102986 GCA_022606485.1 Agraylea sexmaculata | reverse complement strand
AATTTGATCCCAATCTAGTGGAATTAGCTAGATTTGAAAATTTATTTATTTGAAACGTGTTGATTTTGAAAATAAAAAAATAATAAGGGCCGGATTTTGAAATGATAATATGTATAAAAATAAAAAAATAAAAAACATAAAACTCACGATCATTGTAATGTAGCATGTTTGATACTAAAATATTTTGGAATAGGATACTTTTGATATTAACTCTGATGATTTCACTAAAACTTAACTAAGAACTATAACAATTTTTATTTACTTTAAGTATATATACTTTTCTATTTAAAAAAAGGTGGAATAGGCTAACATTGATCTCAAGATCCACATATAATGTCTAGTACTTCTAAATCGGTAAAACGATACCATAAAAATATTATTTATTGAACCGTTTGGCTCGTTATTGCAAATTGTGATGTTCGCACATCACCTGCTGTGAGAGGGGTGAATTATATCACCCAGTGACCGAGTTTCACAATATGAAGCAGACAACTTTAACGCCCCTTCGTCAATGGGGGATGTGTGCAAGGGCTGCTTATGCTTTCCAAATACGTAGTCTGCCTTATTTTGCCCCCTTCAGTTTAATACGTACTAGTAAGCTCAAAGTCAAAATAGTACAGGTGAACGTATTTCCTCCCCAAGTGATCAAATAGTAAAACATATCACGTAATTAATGGTCCATTAAAGATACGTATGCACTTTAGCCCCATTACTTTGACACTACGCTACTTCAAGTAATGGCCACACCCTTTGTATATACTTTCCACAATAGCAGTGCATACAACACTACTGTTTACCATCTTGTATCGATCGTTATCATAGTTTCAACTAGTTATAATACAAGCTTAAGTTGAGCAATTGTGGCCCAATGGATGGTGTAAAGGATTCATGAGTGAACATTCCCGGGTTCGATTCATAGCACTGGAGTTACTTGGTAGATCTACTAGAGATCTGAAAGAGTCATTGCTGTTGGGACTTGGGAAACAACCTCTACTATATATTCCCGTAAAGGCATGGCCAACCCCTTATAAAGGCACTCCCCTCAATAGGGAAGACGTCACGGTATTTATTTATGTATAAAGTCATACATTCGTTTAATAATGTACAGTAGTACTTTGACTTACTTATTTGATGGCAAAATATATATTTACCATGACTTACACACTGAACTGATGTGGTCAGCTTCTAGAGTCAGAGTCACTTGGTAGATCTAGTGTGGCGAACAAGATTTGAAAGATTCATTGTTGTGGGGTGGCTTAGGAAACCACCTCTACTATATAATCCCATAAAAGCCTGGCTAACACCTTACAAGGTACTCCCGTCAATAAGGACGGCATTACGGTATTTATTTATGTATAAAATTCATATGATTCGTTTAATAATGTACAGTGGTACTTCGACTTACCTATTTGATTGTGAAATACATATTTACCTTTAATTACACAAAGAACTGAGGTGGTCAGCTTCTAATAATCATTGTTAATTCGGCCATTGTTATTTTATAGTGAATGATTTGTGTAATATTTTTGTCCATAAGGAGTTTGTGTTTGTAATAAGAAAACCATTAATTTGTATTATTTTCTTATTTTTGTATACTTTTTACCTACTATTTTAATTGGGAATTCAATATATCATCATCATCAGTAATCGGCAATATTTTTTGTGAAATCATATTTTTACCTGGCCAACCCCTTATAAAAAGGGACTCCCGTCAATATGGAAGGCGTCACGGTATTTTTTAATTTTTGTCGAGCAATTTATTTGAGATACCGTGTATGTTATATGTATAATTTTACGTTTCTTTGAATGTATATGAATGTATATTAAATTCTTGATGGATGTTAATATAATTCCTAGCAGTATTGTGTAAATCTTCATCGGTGGCTTAAGTGGAAAATGTATCACAAGATATTCGAAATATTCGCGGAGAGAATGTGCAGGAATGGAATTTGATTCGTTATACAAGACAGCGTCTTCTACATATTGGCTGGATGTTGAGTGGAATGTTAGTGTTGAGAATGCGAAATCTGAATTCCTTTATTATAAAGGATGAGAGGTGGTTGTGTATTGAAAATGGTAGAATGGCAACAGGGTGCATCTGATAGGAGGTATCGGTTATTGCGTACGCAGGGTAGTTCATGCCTCACACCATGCCGTGTTGCATAGAGTGCGCGAGAGAGACGCGTCATCCTGGGAGGGTGGATGCAGTTCAAAATTAGTCGGAAACCAGGGCTCGGTGGTGTCGGCGGGGGGTACAGATGGGGGCACTGGTGGCAGGGGCTTTCCAGGCGCCTGCCTGCCTCATATTGATTTTCCGCGGCTACGCCCCCCCCCCCCCCCCAAGCCGCGCCTCATCTCCCGCCCGGGTCAAATAAATCGCGCGCACGGCCTTGGGCCACAACCAACCCTCGTCCATTACCAATGCATCTCAACTCTTAGACACCTAACTTACCTCACAAAACATCCAAACGATACCCCACACCCTTTTATCGATGACCTTTCCACGGCGCCTCCGGGAACTTCTTTCTCCGCTAAGTAGTATTAGATGCTTTGTTGGAATATCTCGAATATGTAATTGATACCACATGCTTTCAGGATCCAACATGTCTACCTTAAAAATAAACAAAAGACATCTTACTTTTACGAACAATACACCGATACCTTGTCATATAATGTGACTATAATCAAGCCCCAATTTCATGGAATCTAGTGTTTTTTGATATTACTTGTTTTTCAAATTTATACATACAACATCTCCTGAAATATTCTTATATCATCCAAATCCAAATATATATATATATATATATTTATATATATATATATATATATATATATATATATATATACAATAGTCGCATAAAATAACTATAAATGTACACTTGTCTATGCATATTTTCCATTTAAATAAAAATTTGAAAATGCAGTTCTTTGTTCTGGCTGGATTTGTGAGGAATTCCTAGAATATGAATGGAACACAAAGGAATAAATGAAGAATTCATTTATTTTCTATTTCGATTGAATGGTATTTAATCAATTACATTAAATTTGCAAATACATTAAAATGAATGGGGAGCGTATTTATTTTATTAGCAGGAGCAATTGCACTTTCAAAAAAAAAGTATAAATAGTTTACTAGGTCTTCTATTATAGTTCCATCAAAAACTTATTTACAGTTTTATTAAAGAATACCGGATAAATGTTTTATTCTATATTGTATTGAAATTAGTCCATTGTTATATAAACTTTCGGCAACAGTAATATGATGTTGAAAGATTAGTATTGTAGTTAATTATATTACAATTTCTTTATTATGCATAAGTTTTTACAATGATTGGTAGAACAATACATCTTTGGAATTAGACTTAGGTGTACAGAGTGTATACATCTTTTTACCTATAACTAACATGAGAATGTTTTATTTAAATTTGACATGAATAATAGTATTAAATCATAGAAAGAATGGGGAAAAAAAGTAAAAACCTTTTTACAAATTTAAAGATTAATAAATAATAACAACAATAAAAGCAATATTAACAAAACAATTACAAAGTATAATGCTTAAAAACTAAATAAAAGTTTGTTTGGGTAAACCAAATTTGAGTTGAGTGGATTATTATAAATTTACACTTTTTTATTTTTTTAATATCAGTTTTGGAAGTCCATTGGTAAAATGAACTTACGTTTCCTCGAGGTATATTTGGTTTTATTTGGATGTCTTATGATTGGGTTTTGTAGTTAATTACTACTAGTTAGTCGTATTTCCTATATTTTACTGTGTATATCGTGACGCCTTCCCTATTGACGGGAGTCCCTTTATAAGGGGTTGGCCAGGCCACCTTGGCCTTTACGGGAGAATATAGTAGAGATGGTTTCCCAGGCCACCACACAGCAATGAGTACTTAAGATCTAGTTTGCTAAGCCAGATCTACCAAGTGACTCCGGTGCCGTGAATCGAACCCGGGAGTCTTCACTCACGAATCCGTTACACTAACCACTGGGCCACAAGGCGGCTCATATTATATTTTACTGTATTTGTTTAAAATTTGTGGTAAATATATATTTTATGTAGATTTATGTTTTATTCAAATACTTTATTATTTGAATATGTAATGTACGCATGCGAAAATCGATTGAAACCACACCTGGCAACAGTGATCTGCGACTAACTGCACATCTCTAATGAATGATTTAGATTTTTAATTCAGGGTTTAAAAATGTAGCTAAGAGTCGAGTGCTAAAATTGCATTATAGGTAAACTCTTTATTTTCTACTTATTTGCTAATGGTATATGATTCCATTGAGAGCGGACATTGGCTCGGTGAACTGGTGCTCAGTACTTCAACACTAAGTTATTTATAAACCCGACTCGTGCATATGGACATCACAATATTCGATGAATAAGCAAACATCAATGACTTAACATTTACTCTCCAGTCTCGACTGTTATAATCTGTAACTGTGCTTTTCCATGTTGTTTGCGACGGGATTTAATATTGAACAATCACAATATTAATGCAAACGTCAACACGCGTAAGGCGACGAAGCGTTTAATTGTCTTTTAAAATGAATATGCATACCTTCTATTATAATTCGTTAAGGGTGGCTGCTCGATCGACGGTGTGTAATATTTTATGACATGTTTTGGGTTATCGTCACTTTTGTCTTATCTGTCTCGTTTAACAGAGTTCAATGCTGTGAACACCCACTAGGTTTCAATTTAAATTATAAACACTACAGTGAAGCTGTCTAGTTTGATAAACGTTATCGGCTTGACTTTTTAATGAAGTTTTAAAAAGCCTGCAAACTTACAATATGACTACCAATTTTACGAGTATGCAAAATTTTAATAGCGTGACGCTTTCCCTATTCACGGAATTCCCTTGTTAGGTGTTAACTATGGCCTTTACGGTATACAATATAGTAGATGTGGTTTCCCAGGTCATTCACAGCATTGAGTCTTTCGTTATATAGATCTACCAAATTACTCCAGTGGACACCATTGTTTGCCGGTGCCGTGTATCGAACCCAAGAGTCTCGCTTACTAATTCTTCATATAATACCAACCACAAGGCGGCTGCAATTTTTATTATTTTTACAATAGATTGCGTTGTCCGTGTAAATTTTTGTGGCATTTGCAAAATATTAATTTTCTTTTCATTTTCTTTTCGTTTAATTCATGAAAAATATGGGTTTTACATTTTAGCGTAGTACCGAAATGTATGAAATACAAAATCTTGAATGTCACATTATTTTACGTTCGGCATATTCGCGATTCTTGCAACAATAGCCACAAAGGAAACTATAACGTCTAAAATTTTTAGTAGGTATTTTTATTGGGTAGTGATAATGTAGATTGTGGACTATAGGTATGACTTTGTTGCGAGATTTGAATTTTACTATGGAAAACTGCGATCAGAACACTTAAAAATGTTTTGAATGGCCTATAAAGATGTTGTTATGACGACAACCAAAGTTATTGGCTGGTTGTAACGTTTGAAAGGGATGAACATTATGAATAATAACCATGTATGTTGCTAACAAAACGAATAGATTAAAATGTATGAAAGAATTTCATAGAAAATCACCACAAGATATTAAAGAAAAATTGACAAATATTAAAGACTATTTAATTTTTTTTCCAACAATCCTTTAATCTCCCATTGGGATTGGCCCGATACGTTACGACACACACGTAGTATTTCCTCATCTATCTTTTTACTATAATATATACAGATTGTTGCAGAAATAGAGACATTTTAAAAGGAGTCACATTTAATAGCTTTTGGACCAGCCATGCATTAAATGCGGCATTCCTTTTGAATATAGCCACTATAAAAGAAATATGCTTAGAAGGAAACGTACACGTAAAAGTCAATGTAATTTTCTCTACGCCAAAGGAAATCCAATGCAATATTCAAAAGGCAGGTAACCAAAAACGAATAACTTAATCTGGTTTGCATCAAATAATATTTGTCAAAGACTACGACCTCTGCTCTACAAGAGCGACTGTATTTTAATAGTAAAATCACTCTTATCCTTCAAAAACATCCGATATTCAAATTCACCACAATTGAACCTTGGCTGACTAAAATTTAATTTAACCGATCAATCCTCTTATGTAATATGAGATACGTTGACAAAGAATGAACAATGGAGATATTTGCAATGTAAACACAGACGAATGTTTATTTACACTTATCTTGAATTTGGATCTCGTCGGGTTTTGTTTGATAAAGGATACTCTTTTATCCGTGGCGAACTACTTGTATCACAACACTAATATATCGTGTGATGGAATGTGTTATATCATCAATTTGGTTGTTGTCGCCAACAAGACGTACCTTTTGCAGTGTTTTTGAATAATGCTAATGTACATACATCCCGAACTTTGAACCATGCCCATTATCATTGCAGATCTGTTTATGGATATTTGAAAATACAGACATTGTTGTTACCGTGCCTTTGATGTATTATATTGTAGCTTCACATGAATTTCCTATCGGTCAAATGTATTGTGTGATTTCAAATAATTATTAAGAAATACCTTATACTGAATTTTTAACTGTGATATTATTAAACCTCGTCCAAGATGGTGAAAATACAGGTTTTCAATTGGTGAGAATTGTAGAGCATTTTTATTATGTGGTAAAATTCGGATATTAACAAAACAATCTTAAAACATAATAAGATTAATAAAATAAAATTACCATTTTTGAAATTTGCTTTATGAACATCCCATGATTATAATATTTGATATATGATAAGTGGAGATCATATAATGTTTTGAATAAATATCGGAGAGTTGAAATAAAATAATACAATAATCAAATTATAAAGGAAATCGTTGCAGAGCTTGAATATATCAAAGCACTTCATCACACCCACTTAAACTAGTCCTAGATATTATAATTTTGACAGAACAATAACATAAAATTCTAATTTCTCCCACAATAATAATAAATGTGTAATTTTATCAGAGAATTCAAATAAAATTACCATTTTTGAAATTTGCTTTATGAACATCCCATGATTATAATATTTGATATATGATAAGTAGAGATCATATAATGTTTTGTATAAATATCGGAGAGTTGAAATAAAATAATACAATAATCAAATTATAAAGGAAATCGTTGCAGAGCTTGAATATACCAAAGCACTTCATCACACCCACTTAAACTAGGCCTAGATATTATAATTTTGACAGAACAATAAAGTAAAATTAATATTTTTGAAATTTGCCTATCGACCCAGAATTCTGCCACATTCAACATTCTAATTTCTCCCACAATAATAATAAATGTGTTATTTTATCAGAGAATTCAAATCAAATTAAGCTGTGTCAATATCCGAGAATGTAAATAGAATAATACAATTTACCAATAAAAAAATATATGACCCGTGCAGTGTCCAGTAAAAGGCATTTCAGTGCACCACTTAATTTTACTATTCGGAGTTGATCCATTCCACTGCGGCTCCCAAATTTACAAACAACATTTATGCTTTCTTCTTGTCATTTTAATAATATTCAACATTATCAATCTCAACTCTTTGAACCTCATAATGTTAACTAATTATTTTTTATTTATTTTTAGGTACGTGTTCGTGACGCTGTGGAATCCGCACCTGTAAGAATATGTTTATTTATTATATCGACAACGTGATTAAATCATAATATGGGGCAAATACATATGTATTTATCTAATATGTATTGTATTTTTCATGTTCAATAAATTGTGAGCGCTTATTATTATATACAAATGTGCTTACTAATACTCGTTTTTATTTGTTATAAATTAAAGCATTAATAACTAATGTAAATTCATTATTTATATCTAGTACAATGCTAACTGAATGATATTACATTTTTTTGGTTGCCCATTATAATTGTTTGATCAAAATATTATAAACAAATCCATAATGTATCCTCGTCTTCTTTTCTTTTGTCAGCGCAATGTGCGTGTAAAATACGGAAACTCACTATATTGAATTATATTTGTCTCGTTTCAAACTCGGCGTATATTGATAGTTAAAATTATATTTGACCTATAGTAACATTCGCCTACTTTCTGTTATCGCTTCGTTAGTACGCCCTTGTTTTTATTTTTATCCAGTGACGAGTGACTTGACGACAAATGATTTGATTTTAAATATAATATGTATATCGGCATTTATGTTCATATCAAACCATATCTAAAAAATAGGGTGCATAAAATAACAATTTATATTGCATATTGAATATTAATATATATATATTTAATGAGAAACTAAATGACAATTAAATAAGAATAAGAAAGTCCACATCGACAGAAAATTACTTAGTAATCAATCCTACGAATAATATACATCCATCGCATATTTTGGAAAATTTACTTTGTTCCGCTAAAAAAATAATTTGTAGCAAACTTATGGCGAATTGTTTTTTTTTCGAATTTTTGGACTAAATGAGTGTATCTTTGTTTTGAATCCCGCCGTCATTTTTTTTATATTGAAGTGCATTCAAATATAAACAGGCCATACAATTGGATGTTTAAATATCAAGATGGCGGACTAAGCAGTTGAGTTTGACAGAGGCAACATTGATTGTCTCACTCAAACTCGTCTATTTTATCCGCCATCTTGATAATTATACATCCAGATGTACGGCCTGCTAATATATCGGTGATATCGCCTATACACCTATAATATTACATTATCCCTCGTTCATATTTAAAGATAATTTTTATTTACAATCAACTGCTGAAAGAATGAACTGTGATGATTTGTTTTTATTTTTTATATATCACACTGGAATATTAAAGAAAATTATCCACAATTAAACTTAACTAAAAAGAAAAATTCTATCAATAATAAATCACGTCATTGTATAAAAAAGTATTTTTACCCTATATTCAATACCATATTTTTTCGGATTCAAATATTCCAGTAACATTGTGTTAGCTCTCCGTTTTCAACAATATCAATTCAGTTATATTTTTCAATTTTCGACCCGCCCTTTGTACATCGCGTATATTTTACAAAATAAAATAACCCGTTAGCAAAAAGAATGGTGTATTGTCGCAAATTGAAAGGGGAAAAGTCCGATATTTTCAAAATCGTAGTCGAAAAAGTTGATAAAATAGCATTGGTGATGAAAATCTCCAATCTCTAAAAATTTAAAAATACAAGGTGAACAACAAACCATATCTCAAAATTTATAACTTTCGATTTATTTTAAACTTATTTCATAGTTTGGCTCATCTGTCAGTTGCAATCCTGATAATAATACTGCATATCTTTACGATATTATTTTATATTTATTAAAAATACATCGTGTATTTAAAAAATATCGCTGAATAATATATATATATATATATATATATATATATATATATATATATATATATATATATATATATATATATATATATATATATGTATATATATATATATATGTATATATATGTATATATATGTATATGTATATTTTCCTTATTTACTAATCTTGCGGCGTATGATTTTACAAAGATAATTTTCCCTTTGTTTCACTCACAGTAGATACATACATATGTGCTTATATACGAATGTTTTTTTACGGTCAATTTTATTAAAATACGCACATTTAAGGAAATCCAGAGAAATTTTTCTGCTATTCCGCGAATTCACAAAGTTAATAAGGAATCTTTTAGTAAAATGCTTCTCAAAGCGGTTCTTTGGTCGGTACAACGCGGTTTTCGTTTTTCTTCTGACTCGTGTATTCTTTTTTGTACAAAATTTCTGTTTTCCTTTCTACAAGAATTCTTTGAAGTTTAATCGTGTACTGTTTCATTCCCAATGCCATGTTTTAATTCCTCTTAAGAAATTTCCAACAGTATCGCGCTTTCTTACTATTTTCGTGAAAGACGTTCTGAAACACGAGCTAACAATCTTTACATATTATTATATGTATCTCTTGCTTCTTGGAAAATATCTTCATACCTATTTCTTTGATATTTCTCTTCATTTTTTTTTCAAAGGTGAACATCACATCCAGATATGTCTTCTTTCAAAAAGCCAAAGCTTCTATTTACCCCACATATACATATGTATTATTTTTGTAACTGCGCAGATTAAAGAACTCAAATTGCCGTTACATAATATTTAATCATTGTTGATATTGTTCCATAATTAAATAAATTTATTAGGTGTAACTTCCACATTATTTAATTTCGAGATGTCAGAGTGTATACTTTCGAATACCAACATGTAGTCATCTTTAGTCTAATATTTTTAAAATATAAAGAAATATGTTTGTAATTTCCATTATAATATTATTAGAGTACTCTCGACTACTAACATGTAACGTATTTCATCAAATTATACCATTCCACCAAGAAATCAACAATTTTAATGTATTTGAAAAACACCTGTTTGATTTTTCCTGTAAAAAGAAGTGTGTTTATGTGTGTGTAATGTGCGTGTCTTCAAAGGATTGGAATGAATGTGTCGTTAGTTTAAGAATTGGTTAACAAATTACATGTGTGTGTAATTTATCAGTCGGCGTTTTCTATTGGCATACTTGTAATATACATATTTAGACGGAGCATACGTTAGTTCATTAAAACCCTTTGATATGCTTTGCTCGGTAGTGTACATGAATATATACGGGTGTATGTATGTATGTATGAGTCTGATAGTGATGATGGTCTGTCACCGTGGCAACTGCAGCCTCGCCAAGCCCAGGCCGAGCTAACTGGGAGATGCATGACGGTGATGATAGTGGTTTTGTTATTGTTGCAGGTGGTGGTCGTCGGTGATGGGTGGTGGTGGTGGTGATGGTGGTGTTGAGTTGTGGTGGTTGTCGGGGGTGTTAGAGAGTTGTGTGTGAGGAGGGTGTGTCCGAGGTAGCCGTGGTGGCGGAGTAGTGGAAGGGCGTCGCCTCCATCGTACTATAAGAGGAGGCCGGCGCCTTCCCTACGCAGTTTAGCATCGGCTCTCGACCATGGTGCACGTTCGACATGACCATTAGTCACTGCGCACCGCTGCTTTATCATCCAACATCTTACTCGCCTACATTGCTATACTCCGCGCATCAATAACATCTATCGCTGCACATTTCAACAATAACACCAGTGTGTAATTAAACATAGTAACTTTGTGAGTGTACTCTCCCCAACATCTTATTCATCTTCGACATTGACGATTTAGACTATTAGTGTGTGATGTTAAATTAGTGAGTGGTGTCTTGTTTAGAAGAGATTTTCATCATTCGATGTACCGAGTTGTGCGACCGGCAATTGACGAGAGCTAAACCCCGCAGAGCTGTGCGCCCCGCGGCGCCCCTGCCGGGGCGGAGCGGTCTGCCTGCCGCCCGCCCGCCTCCGGTGAGTCTTCTAAACTTCATAAAGCATCATCATACATACAGCTTTGAAGTCACCACCCCAAATATGCAAATTTCCACATGTTCTTCAGCTGATCTTCTTAGTTGTTGATAATATAATTGTCTACGGTGTGTATACGGGTCTTTCAACCAACAGTGATACCAGATGGAAGACTAATATTTCATATCCACTGGAGCCGCCTCGTGGCCCAGTGGTTAGTGTAACGGATTCGTGAGTGAAGACTCCTGGGTTCGATTCACGGCACCGGAGTCACTTGGTAGATCTAGCTTAGCAAACTAGATCTTAAGTACTCATAACTGTGTGGTGGCCTGGGAAACCATCTCTACTATATTCTCCCGTAAATGCCAAGGTGGCCTGGAATCCCGTCAATAGGGAAGGCGTCACGGTATTATATTATAAACTTATTTTACTACAATTAATACATATCCAAAATCTCGAAACGGCTATTTTAATGATAATAAAAATGTTAAATTAAGTAATGACAAATAGAAAATTTCGATTAAAATTACTCTAGTGTATAATAATAATACCTAACGCAATATTATCACACAGCTCTTAAATGCATTTGGAATCAAATCAAAGGCAAGCAGACGAAGAAACTACTTATTTGGTATCATAATTTTATGACATCAAAATGGAGGACAATCAGATGAATTTCAACAATCAAATTTTACAACACAACTGAGCAATATTTTAAAAAAATGGGTGCTTTTGATATATGTTGAGAATTGTTAATTTTCAGCAGCAAAATGCACATCATCGTTTTTTTTTTCAGCGGGTTGTAAACTAAAATCTCTTGTTTTACATACACGAAACACCCTTCGGAAAATTGGCGATATCCTTTAATGAAAAAAATAAAAGGGATAAGGATTGATCCCGTTCCGACGCATCTATTACTTCCTTAACATATCCTGATGGAAGAATAATACTAGTAGCAACAGTTTTTTAAATTGAAATGAAAAATGTTATTTCAGAATCCTGCAAAGTAAATTCTCTTTCGCTTCGTACTAGGAATTCAGCTGAATAACATTGGATCCCGAACGAATTTTCATCCCGTTTTTAAGACAATTTTAACAATGTTAAGTTTCCGATTAAATAACTTTATTTTTCTTAAATGTCCCTACGCGATGTGACTTCAAAGCGCAAAATATAACTACAGATCAAACAATTACACAATACATAACATTAAATGTTCAGTGTTGCATATCAATTAAACATTACATAAATCGATGTTTAGCATGATCAATGTTATATTATAATAACTATCAAATTTTAATGTATTAACACAATATATATACTGTATGTTCTAATATTTTTTATTGAACTAACTTCCGCTTTTTCGTTTAATTAATCAACTATTGCATCTTGAATTTATAACACACATAAAACTATACACTTAACCAAAATGTCAATGTGTGTATGTTTTTTTTTTTACTAATATTGCTTTATCATACAATCAATGTTTTGTGTCGCTCCCTTGTCTCATAAAACATTTCAATATTTCATGAATGAACACTCGATTGTGTAATTTCAAAACTTTCTTGTATTCATACTTCATTTATTTTACTTTACTATCGATGTTAAATGTATCCTAAGCATGGAATATTTATTATATATCCACGTATCCAAAAATCTGTAGCATGTTGATATCAAACTTTATGTTACGAGGGTTGTCCTTTAAGTTTTGCATATATAGACAATTATATAATTTAATAGAATATTAAATAAACCAGATGTGTGATCAAGATTCGCCAAGGTACTTCAGTCATCCCAGTTTTTTCCAGTCTCCAGCAAGATAATTTTTTACAAAGATTATATTGAATGTTCAACGTACACCCGGAAGAATTAAATACACAGTGATCATTCTAGATCACATCAAGACTTACAAGCCTTTCCTTTAAGCAGATGATGTCGCTTAATTATCGAAAACCTTAAAAGTTCTTGAGCGCTCTATACAAATTAAACAAAACTAATCAGCGACGGGAATGGAAATCAATACTCACAAGTCCCAAACAAGGATTATCGGAAGAATGCTACCAAAAGCTTTGAACCCGTGTGGAATGAGGAGCACAATTGGGAGATTTCGGGCTTTTCAGTATCTTAGGGGTGGACTACAGTGCAAATGAAAAACTGGTCGAGTACCTGAATAGGCGGATGAGCCCCTAGCCTGATGATGATGATGATGAATAGGGTGGAAATAACTCCTAAAACTAAGCTCAATTTCAAGCTATAGCCCAATTTTGAACTGTGGTCATGAAGAATAGAGAAGAAGGACACAATTGAGTCGGAAGTCAAATATCAGATTTCAACATTGAAACTGGGTTTCAGTCTTCTATACGAAAATAGGGTTAGAAACAGTATTAAGGCAACCCTGAATATTGAACCTAATGTGTAAAGTCTCGACAACACTGGCTCAATTATATTCTTAAAATATTAATTGCAAATTAGCAATTTGGTATCGAACTCAAGAGATCGGATTTTTAAGACGGTGATAGCAATGTTGCATATTTATTTTTGACAACACCCAACACCCGAATTTTTGGATTGAATAATCATATCAAGTCGATAAATCACTATTGATACACCGATCTCAATCAAGCCAAATCAATAACTGTAGTCATCCCTTAAAACATGCCATGCCTCGGCTGAAAAATTGATGTAAAATTAAAATAAACATCTCAATTAGTAGGTGAAGAAGTTTTCCATCTGACATCATATCTCTTAACTAATGAGCAAAAGGAAAGTGGAACAATGAAGGAATCTATATAAACAAATTTTCGATTGGACTAAATTGCAAATCATTGTACGTCAAAACAATGCAACATAAACATAATGAATTATCAAGAATAGATTGGTCAACACTATCAATTCTACGAAAATAGTAATTGCAAAAAATAATTAAAATTACAATTTCATTTTATACACAAATGCAAAACTTAAAAGACGATCCTCGGAATCCTTGAAATGTTAATTTTATGTATTATTATATTATCCACCTCCTCACCGAGAATCGCTACCGAGCGAAATAAAAAAAAAATATCAACGATAATATTTATTATTTATTTTTATAATCGCCGTAAAGTTCATCAATTGGCCACTAAGTCAATCGTTTCAAAATTATGCCGCAACGTTAATCAACTTATTCATTGTCAGATCGTGTTAGTTACGGAGATTTTTTTTTTTTTTAATATTTTTTACAACTGTTCTTTATCCTTATTTGTTAAATGTGCTTTTTCTATTTTATGTTATTTCAATGGTTACATTTGTTTGTAATCTTGCACAATCGTTTGTATATTGCTTGTGTTGATGAAATAACAGTAATGATTGTTATTTTGGATGTTTTTTTTTGTTATTATTTCGCCAGTAATTTTATTTTTTCGCCTTGATAACAAACGCATATCACTATATGCGTTTACATTTAATGAAGGCCCTTTTTCAAGTCATTGACGGCCCGCGTGGCTAGAGTATTAAATTTTTTTGCTAAGATTTAATATAGCGATCGTATTCGCAAAAAAAAATTAAAATATTTTTTAGAATAAGGGTATAGTCATGTTAAATTAATTATTGGGAAACACCGTTTGAATGCGGGTGTTTTGCTAGAAGTAATGATAAATAATGGGTTATTTTACACCACAGCCATGTGCGAAAAACCCAATCATGAATGCTCTTGGAAAATTGTCGACTTGAAAGAGGGCTCTATGCTTAAAGTGATTGACAGGCGCTCTGGAACACCGGTTATGAAGACTGTAGGACCTCGAATTCGCTTAATAAAACAACCATCAAAAAGGTAACGTCCCCACATTTACTATTCTGTTATATGTTCATGTTGTTATTATTATAAACTATGAAATTGCTCCAATTTCACACTTCATCATTTATGTCTGTGGTGATTTTGTGATTCATCACAATCAAAATGGAAAAAGCAAAGTGGGTCGTCTCCTTTATATTGAAATGTTTTTTATACACATGGTATTTTATTGTATGTTTCAACGACGCAATGTAAGATCGGACATATAAATATCAAATCCTTCTTTAATATGTGTACGTAAGTATTAGGTATTTAACGAGGACGCTACCTGGTCTATCCATTATTGATACGATGCAGTGCACTTTTCCCACAGGTGGGTGAACTCCTTAATATTTAATGATACCTACCCACTGCTGCCTGTCTAGTGTGGAATAGTTTCAAACTTATCTTCTACCTTCGATTGCTCATCTATAATTACATGGATCTACCACATACTGCAATTGTTTGAAGAGCCAAAGTTGGTCAAGTACATAATTGGCGCAATTTGAATAAATGAAAATCCCACGTGATAAAGATAATCACGAAGAAGAAATTCATTACAAATAAACAAATACCATGACGCCTTCCCTATGGACCGGTGATTCCCTTGTAAAGTGTTCAGTGTGGCCTTTAATGGAGAATATAGTAGAAGTGGTTTCCCGGGCCATCCACAGCAATGAGTCCTTCATATTTAATACCCTAAGCTGAATCTGTCAAGTGACACCAGTGGACACCGAACCTGAGAGTCTAACTCAGGAAATCTTCACACAAACCACTGGACCAAAAGACGGCTCAATTACAAAAAAACCAACCATCCTATGTTTAAACTCTCGAGGAAAGAAGATGAAGTAATTATTCCGGAAATCATAAATTTATTTATTATCACCTGTAATGGCAATAACTAAGAAAATCAATATTTTTTTAAGTAAAAGAAAAATAACATAATAATATAAAAAGAAGAAATATATGTACTTCATTCATGCAGGAACGGACATGCTAAATGAATGAGACTGATAACAAGGAACATGATAACTTGAAAATGAAAATTATTTTCAAAGAGCAAGAAACCATGATTTTTGAATAGAAGTGCCTGGTGGAAATCTACCACACTTGATATAATAAAAATGGCATCAAATACACAAGCAAATTATTTTGTATGTTATACAATTAAAGCAAGAGATTTAAAGCTCTAAGAAGAAAGTATTAATAAAAACATTCTACATAAATAACTGTACAGAAAATGAAAGAGACAAGTTGTATTTTATTTGAGACATAAAAGTCGAAATTTTATATTAATCAATGATATAAAATATGCTATATTCAGTGCAACATCATTTATTGTACTGTCCAAAAAAAGGAATCACAACTGTACTTGGGAAATTGAAATAGTGTCAATGAGATTGAATGACACTAGTTTATATTTCGATTGGTTAATAAATTTTCTTCACATATATTGTTGGAAATAAATAATATATTCATTGGTACACCAAGAAGAAAGAAGATTCGCCCAGGGAAAGTAACACTGGAGAAATACAGTTAGTGTTCTGCATTGTGTTTGGTATAAATTATTGAATATGTGTGTATGAAGAAAAACCAGTAATAAGTAAAATTTATATGTCCGATCTGAAATCCTCGTGCCGCTAAAAATATTATTAGGATAAGTGTGTTTACATGGTATTTATATACATACGTTTTACAACAAGGATGAATTTAATGGCCAACAAATACTCAACATTTTCAAATTATGTATTATATGTGTCAGTTGACTCGATATGTGTTTTTAAAATTCTTATCAAAACTACCTTAAAGCTAAGACTTAATGGGTTGATTCCAAAATAATTATATTTAGGTTTAGATAAAAAAATGATGTGTACAAAATACTTGATTGAATTGAAATTGTATTCTCAGATGTGAAAATTGTTTTTCAAATCGAATCGGTTTTCGGAATCGGAAATCGGTCTAAAATATTCTCAGTTAGTTTCAGTCCACCCTATATAGAAATTATTATACGGGTATGTAATATCATCGCCTTAATATTTGCTCGTCTCTGAACTCGATTAAAAATTCTTGGCAGAAAATAACTTTAACCGATAAACTTAACCTAAACCAACGACCGTAACTAATAATACACACTCATTTAATTTGCTACTTGATGCAATCAAATTAATTATGATGGGTAGCTCTTTGGTCCCACCACGTTTGGTCATACGAATTTTCATCAAAACCACACATTTCCAATAGTTGGGGTTGTAAACCGTTTATTAATTAATTAAATTAACCGACACAATTGAAATTAGAGCTCTAGTTTCGGAAACTGCCAACGTTAATTCTATTAAAACTGATGGTACCTGTCCAGTGGTTTAGACGTAGTCATAATTGCATTTGGGCATACGCAGTAAATGCACACTAATAGAAACATAATTAGACCAATATACGTACATACATTGTGTTTATTAATTAGCAAATTGAATTAGCCGCATTGATAATAGTGTACAAAGCATAACTTAATAATGTATTTGATAAATTCACAAGTGCTGTAATGTCAAACGTTTTGGTAGCAAGTATAAAGTATCTCCCCGGGAAGCTCGTCTGTTATTGATTTTGTACTGCCTTTGCGTCGCCATTTTTACGCCACGTACACAAGTCTGCGTACAATTTTGCGCATTATTCATCCCAAAATATAAGATATACCGTGGTAATGAATTATATGCAAATATACGATAGATGACCATTCATAAGCATTTTTTTTTGCAAACCAGTATATGCGTCAAAGGTCGTGTCTTAGATTGATGTAATTAGACAATATGTCTCGATACATCTAATAATGCAAAATATTATTTTGCATAAATTATTCATTATAGACCACCGACTTAGTTTCCCATGCGACAACGACGACCGCTCCTCGTATCGATTTTTGGAAGTCTCTGACCTATTAAGTAGGGATAGTGGTATGTGGTACATATATACTACCCAAGCTGAAACCTCCCCTAATAACATACCTATATACATACATATATAGCACGCGATGTGCCTTACTTGAATCATCGCCAGAGCTCGTCTAAATGGATGCATTGAAGTGCTTTGGACCACTGGGTTAAATTTTAATTAAATTGTACCGTTCTCCTTAAAATCTCGGATATTGTATTATTGACAGAACAATCTATTTATTTATTTACGCTCCGATGAGCTTTTTTTTTTATTTTAGAAAGGGTCATTTTTGAGAGGGTGTTTTATACACAACAACATGTTAATTGTCTGTATGTGAACTTAACTATTGTTAGTTACACAGGTCACCGACAGAGCGGCTCTGCCCGACTTAATAATCGTCTCAGTATTTACCTTACAATCCAGGAAATCAGAGTAAACCTGGATCGAGACGATCGATCGGGATTTTATTAATATTATTCCCGATCTCTCGAGTCGTTTTAACCGATCAAATCAATTTAAAAATTCTTGACTTGAGTGGGATTTGAACCCACGACCACAGTATTTGTAGCCACGCTTCTTATCCCCTGAGCTATTACGCTGGTTAATAATAAATCTAATAAAATGAATATCTTTCAAATTTACCCAGTATTCAGCCACATTCAACATTCTAATTAAAATATGTCAATATTTAAATAGAATTATACAATTGACCAATTTAATAAAAATACAACCAGCACATTTTCCAGTGCTCCAAGGCACTTCAATGCACCCACTTTGCCGATCTTTTATCATCACAATTTTAATTAAGGATAGGTAGTGAATATGTTATTATTCCACGGATTATCGCTAATAATACTAACTACTTAATGGACATAGACGTCAATTGTATTTATACGAAGCCATATTTGTGTACTAACACACGAATGAATTGTCCGTTGATCTCCGTAATAAGATAACAATATTTTAGCCATTCGAATTTACTTATACATATTTAAAAAATGTCAAATTTCGACCGGTTTTCTGAAAACTCCACTTCATTTAATTGGGCTATGACCAAAAAGTGGTCTAGCTTTTTCCCCGAAAACATTGTATATATAAATATATATATTTCTAATTACCCAATAATAAAACGATGTGATACACATCTTACAATTTTCTTTGTCGTTTGATCGTTTAATGACCATCGAGTAATATTTTCTGGGAATGACAATGTTGATAATTCATAGTTTAGTTACAAGAATGAGATTTTTTTTTAGAAATATCATAAACTGCAAGTTTTTCAAAATAAAAATTTCCTTACTAATAAATCATATTAATAATATGAGTAAGAAATCAAGCTCACATATGTGCTGATCGTGATTCGTGAACGTACTTCATAGGAATTCTCTATTTTCAAATGAATGTTTGTAAACTACCAATCCTTTGGTAGAAATAACTATTACAATACTAAGCAATCGTATTAATAATATTTTAATTATTCATTTCCGTGTACATATACAATTCTTTAGAAAAGTCCGAGTTAGTAAGTGGTCAGCCATTTTAGTACTGACCACGCCCTGTGGCGTATGTGGACTAAGACAACAAAGCCATCACCACGCTATTCCTTAATTTGGGTGATAATAGGCAAATAGATTATACCATCGATACTATAATTTAAGCAATATTACCCCCCTAAAATAATTTATACATATATTATTCGATATTTTTTGCTTTAGAGCTTTGTGACAACGTCAATATTGATTGGGTGCAAATTTTTGTAAATATATTAATAGTTGTTAGCAAATGTCTAGGTGCAAATCGGTGCGCCATATTTCATTTGGATCCGCCCCATAACCGTGGGCGGGGGCGGCTGTGCGCACGACCACCCTGCTACTTCCTTCCTCACAACCCACCACCCCCGCTTCTGATCCCGGTGGTCCTTCATGTCTCCGTCCACGTTGAAGTGGTGGAAAAATCTATTTCGAAACTGCGCCACGACCACAATTTCAAAACTACCTCATACTAGTCCCTTTCTTATCAAACAGCATGAAATAATTGACATGGTTCGATATAAAGTAAATAGGGTAGATGTGACTCAATCAGATGGATTATATAAATTTATCATCTCACAAAAGAGCCGCCTTGTGGCCCGGTGGTTAGTGTAACGGATTCGTGAGTGAAGACTCCCGGGTTCGATTCCCGGCACCGGAGTCACTTAGTAGATCTAGCTTAGCAAACTAGATCTTAAGTACTCATTACTGTGTGGTGGCCTGGGAAACCATCTCTACTATATTCTCCTGTAAAGGCCTGGCCAACCCCTTATAAAGGGACTCCCGTCAATAGGGAAGGCGTCACGGTATCTCACAAAAAACATACACATAATATAAAAACGAAAATTTCACTCTGTGCCGGTAGTGAGCCGCTTAACTTTTTTACGATAGATAAATAACTAATAAACAATAATGACTCATAATATTGAACACCATAATAATAAAAATTGTTATTCCTTAATACCCATAGTGCTACTCTTTAACAAAAGATGTCAAATAATTCATTCGCGAAGCCATTAATCACTCTTGTTTAGTGAGAGTTGTAGTAGTTTGACGATTAAAATGTTGTTATTTCAATTTGATGATTGACTTCTAATAAATAAATGAAGTCGAAGGATAATCATTATCTTTAGTACTTCAGTTCAGTGATGATAAACCAAGCCATCACCAACAATTTCCACTTAATTAATTTGAATAATTCTATTAACGTAAACTCCTAAATATCTTATAAAACTCCCATGTTAACCTACATATGTAGGTCTTGCCCTTTGGCTTAGTGCCCATGACTCTCTTATATAATGAGTAAATTTCACCGTTTCCTCTAATTCTGAATAGTCCCCATTCATCCTGAACATGACATAATATCCTCCAAAAAAAAATCTTGGGATGAATTACATACAATAAGTTTGTTTGTACTGAAGTGATTGCACGAAATGCTTCACTTGTTGAGATTTGACTCTCGAGTCAAGTATATTAGTTCACTGTTTGAAGAAATCGGCCCACAGTAATCTCAATTATGACGTCGCTGGACAGTCATAATAATATATCCGATCTTGACCTAGAGATAACATGGGTCATTTAAAGAATATATGACTGTGTAGATACATTGCGGTTATCCTAAAACGATCGTAATTTAAGAAAAATGTTAGTTAGACATATGTATTCAATCTACAAATCTACTATATTACTAGTTACACAGGTCACGACTTTTTAATCGCCTCAGTATTTAGGAAATCCGAATAATTCTGGATCAAGACGATCGATCGGGATTTTATTATTATTCCCAATATCCCAGTCGTAATACCACCAATCAAATATTTTTTTTTAATTTAACGGAATTTGATCCCATGATCACAATTGTTGAATATTTTGGTGCGAACCTATAGGTTTGACTTTCACATAATATTTTTATAAATAAATTTCCGATATAGTTACAATTAATTTATATGATAGTCAGTAAATCTGCATACTCTACTCTATAATTGATTTTTTGGAGGTGAATTTTTGTGTTAGCCATATATGATGGAATATAATCGTCACATATGCACATAATTCTCTTGCTAAAAAGCCAAAACGACCTCGCTCATGAGTGACCGGCTTATCAGAATTGCCAATATGACCCTGCTTCTCGCTGTATTTAGAATATGCCAAAAGAATAATAACACACAAAATAAAACGGCCAAAATGTTTAAAAGATCCGAATAACTAATACTTCCACACGGGCAATTTAATACAGATGCGTTATTTCGAAATTCTCCAAATTATATAATTCAATTGAAACTCCACTCTAATATAATGTAATAATAATGTGGTAATAAGTAATAATGTGGAGCCGCCTTGTGGCCCAGTGGTTAGTGTAACGGATTCGTGAGTGAAGACTCCCGGGTTCGATTCACGGCACCGGAGTCACTTGGTAGATCTAGCTTAGCAAACTAGATCTTAAGTACTCATTGCTGTGTGGTGGCCTGGGAAACCATCTCTACTATATTCTCCCGTAAAGGCCAAGGTGGCCTGGCCAACCCCTTATAAAGGGACTCCCGTCAATAGGAAAGGCGTCACGATATAAAAAAAAATATAATGTATCTCTTATCTTATTTAACAAAACACTGATTCATTTAGACCACATTCCTCTATTTATGCAACTAACATTATCATATTTGTTATATATTAAAATATTTGTACCGCAAGGGGTGTATCTAACCGGAAAATCATCATATTCGCTAATTAATCAGTTTATGTGATATCCCGTAACAATTGTATGAAAATTGTTAACGATTATGGATTCCTTGAAGAGAATGCTGCCATCATTATTAGCAAGTTTCAAGACATTGAGGAAAGCAGTCTACATATATAATGGTTCGTATTCGTAAATACACATTCAAACATATTTTTCAATTAATAATAGACGGTTAGATAAAAGGACTTAGTCCATCGGCGACATCAAACAGCCAGATTAATATATTGCAGTATTAGGCGCCGAATAAACATATGTTTATTAAACAAGAAAAACTAACATTATAATTCAATATCATTGAAGCGTCAACATGATTTAGTCAAGTTGTAACCAATCAACGATTCTGACCTTTGACCTACGAGTAATATACCTAGACTCGTGCAAATATTAAAAATACCATCAGTACTAATATTGATGATTCGTTATATAAAATGTTAGTAGTTCATGTAAAAAGTGACCACTCTATTACATAAAAAAATACTGAAAATTTCCCATAAAATGAATTTGTATTCGTTGTTTCTTATGTTAGATACGCGTAGAGGCGCACCAACTTACTGCAAACGGCTGTGATTGGAAATATTGAAACATTATGGTCTTATAGTGTGATCAATCAGCATTGTATTTTAAATTTAAAATAAAGAGTATGATTTTACAATAATCGTAATGACACTGGTTATAACTGTTTGAATAATTTTAACTAAGGCAGTAAAAGAAATATTATTTTTGTTCAAATATACAGTGGGAATATTTTAGGGGGTGGTAGGGTATCGCAAATATAAGCTATAAAAATATCAAATAGTTGGTAAAAAAATATTAATTACGTATTAATTACAATACACATGTGATAGTCACTACTGAGTACTTCACAGAAACAGCTGAATCCAATATGGTGACCCAAACTCGCTTCCAAAAGCATTATGAATATATTTATTATTTTTTTAATTTTAAATTAATATTAAAAAAAAAAAAAAATCATTTATTCTTGAGACACCCTACCACCTACTAAAATATTCTCATTTAAATCAAGTACACCCTGTATATGCTCCAAAGGGCTTTTTGGGAAGGATTTTTATACATTTTGATATTTTAGACACAACAATGTGTTAATTCACCCAATAATCGCCTCAGTATTTACAGTACAATCCAGGAAATCAGTCTAAAACTGGATCAAGACGATCGATCGAAAAATATTAATCAAGTATTTAACACAATACATATGTGATAGACCCAAGCTTCTAAAAACATTATTAATATTTTAATTTTTAATTGATAATAATTAAAAAAATCGCTTTTATATACCCTCCCTCCCCCTAAAATATTCTTAGTTAGTTTAAGTCCACCCTTTATAATACAGAGATTTTTTATTATTTAGGGTAAAACTTTAAACTAAGCTTCTTTTAGAGAGTTATTTTATTAAATTCTGTATTTTTAATAATATAATTTCGTAACGATATTTCAAGTGTTAGGGTTTTCAAGGTTTCCATTCTGAATCCTGAAACTTCACATTCCCCCCTCGCGTCTTTCAGTGCCTGCGGTTGTGGCAAATCGATAAGTTCTACTTCCACCCACGTCCCGTGAATCCAGACAATTTTCAACATCATTCCACCACAACACTAAATAAAATATTTCGATCGAAACCAACATTATCTATGCAGATAAGTGGTATCCAACTAAGCTTGACAAGTTTGCGTGTCTCAACTCACTCTCCACTGTGAATAATTAATATTCACCGTAGAATTTCTCTCCATTACACGTGTACGGGTAAAATTCAAAATTTACGAACACACATCAGAACCAGCATATGTTATTTGTTCAGTTATATGCCTCGAGTACATAGTATGAGAATATAACTTGGTTTTATTAGTGTCGACCGTGACTTTCTGCCCTAATTATTCTGATCTTAATTTACGTATGTACATCTTTCTTTCGGAAAATAAATAGTACAAATTGAAGTGTACTTTGTGTAATAATCTATTCATGAAAATTTTCGCTGGTTCATATTCCTTCAATAATGTATGGCACTCTTTAACTACATAACTACCCTTTGATTATGTTTGTATAACAACCATTAACTATCTAAAATTATGCTAGTGTCAATTGTAAATAGAACAGTGTAGTGTTAGAAGGGAATTGTTGTATACAGCTGTAGCCAGAGCGAGAGGGAACAGAGTTAGCGGGGATGTTTTTGGATTGCCGGCAAAGAAGAGTGGATCGATAAAGGGGTGGTTGGTGAGGGTGGTAGCGCAGTTGCTGGTGGCAACGGGCTCCTAGCGACCGCCACCCCCCGCACACCCATCCATACAAGTACGCCGGTTCTCTCTCTCTTTATATGACACTCCCAACCCGTGGGCTAAATTTGTACGAAAAAAATACTCAACCCCTAACTGGGACACCACCACATAACTATAATACAACCGGCCTGAAACCGTGCAAATTGAAATCACTTACCCTGAAACTCGATCCTACGCCATTGAGATTTGTAATATTCAATTCGTGGGTACTTCTATTAATAGGCATTACCTAAAGCACTTCATTGTTAATCAATTCATTCAAGTGGATATCGAAATCATCCCTCAAACTTCAAAAATGGTATCGGCAATACATATGTATAATACAATTCTATTTATGAAATGGGACATTTTTTAAATATAGCATATATAAAAATTGATGATATCATGTACAATATAATACCCAGATATATTTACCTGGACTGATATAAGCCGTTGGGAGGAAAAGTAGTCCAACTCAAAATTTCTCTATTTTGAGTTACACCATTATTGGGTTTCATTAGGTATTTCATTAGGTAGGTGAGCTGTGTAACTAGTAATAGTTAAGATCTCCGACAGACAATTATCACGTTGTGTATAAAAAACCCTCTCAAAAAGACCCTTTCTAAAAATAAAAAAAGCTCTTCGGAGCGTAAATAAATAAATAAATTATGGTTTTTTAACATCTAGTTTGGAATTAAAAAAATATTACATTCTGTTGGTATGTTTTTTTACTAAGCTTAAAAATCTTATAAACGTATACAGGGTGGACTTGAACTAACTGAGAATATTTATTTTAGTTGGTGATAAGGTATAGCAATAACAGTTACAGGATTCAGAATGGAAACCTTGAGAACCCTAACACTTGAAATATCGTTTCGAAATGATATTATTAAAAATACAGAATTTAATAAAATAACTCCACAATTTAAAAAAATGTTAAGCTTAAAGTTTTGCGTTAAATAAAAAAAATGTGTCTGTATTATAAGGGTGGACTTGAACTAACTGAGAATATTTATTTTAGTTGGTGATAGGGTATAGCAATAACAGGTAAAAAAAAAAAATATTTTATGTATTTGAATATATTTTTAAATATTGTGGAAATAATAAATGTTAAGCATAATATTATTATATAAATATATTCAAAACAGATCAAGGCAAGGTATTGGAAAAATTAAGTGAAAAAAATATTTTTATTTTTAATTAAAAAAATATTCCTTAAAGCATTAAACAGAAACAATACACATGCGACGTTAACTACTGAGTACTTCATAAAAACAGCTAATTCCATAATAGTATACCAAACTCGATTCTGAAAGCTCTTTTCAAATTATTTTTTTAATATTCTCAATTAGTTTAAGTCTAACTATGTTCGTCCTTACTTCGTTATTTTCCTGTTGGTAAAATCTGGTATGGCGATAAAGTAAAGTGAGAAACCGAATCCAATCCAAGGTGTATCTAGACTGTATTTGGATTTAATGGTTCTGTACATAGACGTGGTCACTGGAAATGCTTTTAGCATTTGGAAACCCTCTCCAGATGCATTTGCTTGAAGTCCAGCTCAATCAGCGAATACCATTGTCGATTCCGATTCACTTAATTCAATTCTACATTGCATTAACCAACATTTGCACTCCTTGTCAGTTGTCATTGTGTCATTTGCACCACAACACAGCTTTACAATACTTGTCGTCTTTATATACCTCGATGACAGTAAAGAGTTTATATAATTACAGAAATAGACCGTGCAAACGACAGTATCTTATTTAAGGAATCGAGCAAAATAAGCATTTTATTTGAATAATGAGCTTATTGTAAAAAATAAATATAAAACCTCTTCATTTATCAAAATTGATTTGATCGGTTATTACGAATGGGAGATTTAGAATAATATTAATAAAATCAGGGTCGTTCGTCTTGATCTAGCATTACTCTGATTTCCTGGATTTTAAGGCAAGTAATGAGGCGATTGTTAAGTCGTTGACTTGTGTAACTAGTAACACCATACAATTTAAACTTCAATTTAACAAACATCTTTTATCCATGTACAAACTTCCAAATTAATAATTTCCTTTGCCTGTTTGAATTCGTAACAAATTCAATAAAATATATCATAGATTATAAATGTTAAGTACATATCGAGGGCATACTGCTAAAATGCACTAATTCATATTTTGACGATTTTGAGTTACGGATGCATTTGTATGTTTTTTATTAATTTATCTACTGCCAAAACGCACATAGTCATATTATCAAAATTTCGGGAGAAAAAAAATTAACCAAGTCAAATTTATATTTTTAGTTTCTGTTAGTTCTGGTTATTAAAATAGAGGTATTTTTTATAATTGGGTTATATTTAGAAATATAAAAGAAGTTATTGACTTATACCACATTGTAAATTATTCTAATGTATACCATCAATTTATAGTTCTGTTTAGACTTTTTTTTTCATTAATTCGCCATTATCTCAAAACTATGAAATATGCATTTTGGCAGTATACCTTCGATATTTACATCCACAAAATCTAGTTTAATTTTTTATGAAATGTGTAAATGCTTTTAAATAATGAATACATATCGAAATACACCTGTTTATTTGATGGTAAAGACATTCGATTAGATTGCACTCTTAACCGTTTCTCAGTTTTGGGGCAACTCCAACTCAATTAGCAAACTCTAAATTGTTTTAGTGTAAGGTTTTATCACCACATCAATTTCTTTTTACTGGTTGCTTTGATGGTGAGCTTATTTAACTTTGAAAATGTGTTTATTGTTTCTTCTTTACAATTATGTTTTTTCGATGAGGTAAAATGTACTACAAAACCACTTATTTAATATTTCCCTTTAATCTTAAGAATCTACATTTATTAATCGGATATTGATTATTGCCCTCCATTTTAGAATATCATATTTATGAGTAACACAAAAAGCTACTTGTTGCATTTCTACGGCATTTTAGATATTCCTCTAAAAATAGATCCTTCACCTTTGTTGATTTTTTTTATTAATGACCTATGATGAGTGATGATATTAGTTCAGCGACAAAGGATCCCAAAAGTTTATAAATCGCTTAATTAGGTAATCATTATTCGAATTAAAATTAAAAGTGATTTTTCAACTTGGTTTCACAATTTCAAACCATACCATCAAATATATAAAAATACCTCACCGATTTAATGTTAATATTGGTTAAAATTCAACCAATTAAAAGGAAATTAAATAACGATTGAGACCTCCTTGTGTCTTTGACTCAATCAATAACATATCTCATAAACAGGTATATTCTATATAGGTACATCATATGGATTTGATTTATTCGACTGGTTAATAAAGCTGGGCTTTGGTTTGTTACTCCGATTTAGTGAATGTCATAAATATTTTCGATGATTTTTCATCATATTATTAATAAATAATATGGTATTAATAAATAATATGTACATAAAGGTTTCCATTATTGAAAAATGCTTCAATATAGGTACAATTTTTAATATTTGTCACGTAATTTATTGTTACTATTTTAAGTCGTCGATGGTTATAAAAATGTGCAAATATTTTTTTTTGCACAGACCCTACTTAACTTTGCACAAAAAAGACATCCGTTAGTTATTTGCTTAACAGAAATACATTGAAGTATATTTGTCTAAATTATATTTTTCGTCAATATTTGTGGTACATGGTAGAATAAAATAACGAATGGTTATTACCTCAATTATACAGCAATTTATTGAAAATCGACGTATTAGGAAATTTTTGTTTTTTTTTTTTTTATTTAATATAATAATTGATTTCTACGCACTAGTTTGAGAATTAGCATTTACGAGTTTGTTGGCGACATTAATTAATGGACCTTATTTACTTACAGGATGAAGGCGGACCCATCAAATGAAAAGACTGAAAAAATCATGGTTAACACGACTGAAAATGAAGAGACGAAAGCGAAAGATGGGAATGAAGCATCCGATGGTACATCGAATACCGTACGAGTTGCAACAAAAGTGCAAAAACGTATTATATCCAAACGCAACACAGCGGGTGTTATGTTGCCTCCAAAATACAGACCTCGTACGGTTATACAGTGCAGACTGCCCCTAGATAAGATTGCTGCCATATTAGCCAAAATCCGCAATCAAAATCCTTCTCCAGCTGAAGAAACTTCTCTCACACCTGCTGCCACTGCTTCATCGCCATCTCCACCACCATCTTCACCCACTCGTGTCATGTGCCTCTTCTGTGACAGAACTTTTGTTAGTGGCGTTTTATTACAAAAACACACGGAGCGAAGTCATCGCATATCGAGCAATAGAAGATCAAGTGCTCGTAACGTTGAACAAGTTCCAACAGCCGACTGCCATTTTCATCCCGGCTGTAATCTTTGTAATAAAAGCAGTGCCACCCAAACAGCCAAAGATCTGTCAGCGCTGTTTAACCATCTATTGGATAAACATGCTTTCAAGTATTTTGCTTGCAGAATTTGCAAGATCCGTTTTTCCACCCGCGCCGCCCTTCTGGCACACGACACCGAAACTCATGATCTCAAAACGGCAAACGAGGAAAGTACTGCCTCGGTGATTGCGCAAAACATAACCATTGCCGAAAAGACATCGCCTAAAATAAAATTGACTGAATGCAGGTCTATCGTCGCCTTGCATAATGGACAGGGTATTTCTAAAGAATCTTTAAACAAGAGGATAGTTGTTGACATGTCTAAATCTAATTGTTTTGCGAACAAACAGCAGCCTATAAACGCCGATGAAGCAATAGTCGATGTAGAGGAGAATATTCTAGCCAATCTATTAATACCACACAATGACACTATTAATGCAAATGGGTTAAACGAGTCACTGAATATCACCCCTGAAACACCGGCACCCGATGAAACCAGGAAATCGACGAGGAATCGAGAATATTCCGCTGGAAATCGATCAACAGCGAAAGTTGATTCAGCAGACACGCAAATTTTGTCAAGACTTGGTTTAGCGCAAAACCGAACCCCCAGAGCACGTAGTCTTCGAAGGTGTCGGAAAAATCCCGTTACCGAAATCAGAGCTTCATCAGAAGTTAGTCGAAAAGAAAAAAATAAATCGAAATTAGAGTCGCTAGACTTTGTAATTAACAAAAATAAAAATGATCCTAGTGCTAAATTCGATCCTGACTTTTATTCTACGGTTAGTTCGAATGTAAGGGAGAATTTAATGAAGTATTTAGATGGGAAGTTGGGGACTGATACTGAAGCTTGTGATATACCCAGTGTCGTGGATCCTAAAGTTAAGAGCACACATGCTGTTATGCAACAGGATGTTACTGCTCAACCTTCAGAAATACACAGTAGTGACGTTAATTTAAACGCAATCACAATATTTCCTACCTTACTTACTTCCGATCAGTATGGATCTGATAAAATTCCGCATTATTCATATGGTGCAAATCTCCAAAATTTCAAAAAGATTATCACTAAAAATTCTTGGAAGTGGAAATGGGACGCTATTAAAAAGTATAAATATTGTAATGAAGATGGCAAGGTTGTGAGAAAAATCAGACCACTACAACATGTCAGTCCTCGCGACCTTTCCAAATTAGATATATGGACACAGTTGACTATGAGAGAAAAGTATGACTCGTTAATTGGAAACATTAATGCCCCCTCAGAAACATCTGACAAATTAAAACTCGATTTACAAAAACAAATCAATGAACTTAATATGATATTGGACAAAAGAGTATTTCCTTTAATTGAAAAAGAGAATGCTCGTTTTGAAAATACCGATGATGAATCCGATAATAGCGATACTGAAATAAAAAAGACTGAAAAGGTCACTGGTGAAGAAATAGATTTAACAAATAAAAGCGATATAGTGAAATTTGAAAGTAATCAGGATGAATTACTTCAAGGACTGGGGCTAGTAAAAAAGTCGAAATTGTTAGAGACAATACCTCCGCCAGTACTTAGTGGGGAATGGGCTCGTCCAAGATGCTATGTATGTTGTGTTTGTGGACGTATTACAGATTGTCTTCGATTATTAGAAGCTCATCAAGCTGTACACCATCCCCATGTTCATGCTACACACTACGAACTTGTAGGACAAGAATTACTTGATGATGAACTTTACAAGCACCTTTACATACCTGGTATAAGAAGGCCCAGTGAAACAAATCGATCATCTACTGGCGATAACATTGCTCGTCAAATGAAAAAGCGACTAATCAATATGAATCGATCTACTCGAATTCTGCGAACAGCAACTCGAACTATCAAAGCAATGGAAAAGGAATGCACAAAGTGCAAAAAATTGCTGTCTCCCAATGAGCTTTATAGACATATTTTAGAATGTGCTGGTGATTATGGGTGGATCATGGCTAAGAAAAAATGTAAATACAAACCGTTTGGTGCACGTCGACGTAGACTAAAAGGACTTTACAAGAGAGAACGTCCGTTAGATGATAACAACGATAATATCAATAAAGACAACAACAGACCAGCTCGTCAGAAAATTCCATCTAGACCAAGAACAAAAACTAGTGATGGTAAGTTCATCAAACCACATCTTACGTATAATATTGCACCCTTAATTTCGTTATACTAGACCATAAAAACCTTTTTTTTGAAAATAGGTTTTCTAATAAACTATAATAAACCAACTGTAGACTTTTTATTACTAGTTGATTGGCATAAAATGCATCGATTTTGTTGTGGCTATATTTTTTTCTTATCACAGAAATATTATTAAAAAATCTTCACGGACCAAAACTATGAGGTATTTTACAATTCATTATATCTGTCTTATGTTATATATTGATATTTTATGTGGTGTTGCTTTATTCATTGATATCTACACTATACTGCATGTTGTGTTGTTATGTAATTGTGACTTACCTGATCATGTACTAAAATCATCTAAATATTACAACAAACATCATTTTTAAATACTTTCAAGTGTAATTTTATTCTTTTATTTTTTTTTCACAGCTGACTCCATTCAGCGGATGCTGGAAAATCTACCAGCAAAGAGAGCATCCAGGCAAATACTTGATTTGCCATCGCCAAAAGTGAGAAATCATTTAAATACTGAAACGAAACCAAATCGCGTATTACGTCGTTTGATTCCTAACAAAAATAGTGCATCGAGAACTAATATAATTAGTACTAGGGTTATTACAACTCTTAAAACTGGACTAAATAAGAAAGTGTGTAGAGTGACTAGGTCAATTGCAAATAACCTACAAAATTTGCGTCAAAGAAGACTTGTGCGTTCAAAAGAAAGTGATTTGATAAACGTGTATGAACATAAAGATTTGGAGAAAGAACTTGATGATAAACCCTCTGAAGTTAAATTGCAAGACACGGTTAACTTAGAAGAAAGTGACACTAAAGAAAAAAGCGTAAAATCGTCAGACGCTCCTTCTGCAGACGTCAAACCTCAAATTTCATCAAAAAATATTCGAAAAAGGATTATTTCTGCAATCGCTACCAGTTCTGATAATTCAAAGAAATCAAATTCTAATGATTCTTCAAAGGTTAAAAATTCACAAAAAAAGGATAAAATCCCAAAGAATACAACTAAGCCTTCAATATCTCCAAAGCGTGAAACTAGTCCAAAATCATTTAGGAGACTGAGAAGGCCAATTGTCAGCAGTAAAATAATTGAAACTAAAATACCCGTAAAACCACTTACTGTCGGAAAAGGGCGTCCTTCGCGACAAATCGATACATTTAATACTAAAAATATCGAAGATCAGACTACACGAGAAAACACACCAGAACGTAAAACGTCAGAAAAATCTGTGAGTGAGATCGTGAAGGAAGATATTACCATTATTGGTGAAAAGCCAAAGTTTAAAAGGAATTCAAAAAAATCTATATTTCCTCTTAAATGGATTGGAAATAAAAAAGTTCGTGGTTGTAAATCGAAAGATAAAAAACCCATATTATCTAGTCCTGTCGCTGTTGAAAATACTATCAACAGTTCAGATAGTCAACTTGACCCTAAACCAGATACAGTTTCAGATCTTCAGATATCTGAAGTATCTTCTTCACTCATTAGTGATCAAAAAGACACAAACGAGAGTGATAGTTCGATTGAAACTTCTATTTCTGAAATAAATAAGAATCCCGTCGACGTACCGACAAAATCAAGAAGAAAGAATTCGAAGACGAACAAAACTCTACTTCTTAACGAGACTGAAAATTCTAGTGAAGTGACTGAATCTGGATTAGACTGTTCCTTGAGTGAAATAGATATGGCCAGTCGTTCAAACAAAGATGGGAATAACTTCTTCGGAAGGAATCCTAAAAATCAAGGGAAAAAATCCGATCAGTCAAAAGATAAAAAATCCAAGGAATCGAAATCAAAAAGTAAAGTTGAGAAAATTATTGAATCTAAAATTGTAAATATATACAATGCAGGTCATGGGTATGGAGGAAACTTTCCTTCTTCCAGTGGCAGTAGTAGCCTTATGGCTGGAAATGTCATTGAACCTATTAGATTGTTACACCCCGCATATGATGCAAATATAAATAATATTGACAAACCTCCCTTATTTTCCGCTCAACAATATTATACTTACCCACCACAAGGGATTGTTGGATTTAGTGGTGGTCCTAGTGTTCCACCTCTCAATCTGTATAATACTACGCATAACACAAACCAAACAAATAAAAAACCCAAATCAATGAAATCCAAACGGGGTCTCAATGACTGCATTGCTATGTTAAAGGATAAATTGTGTGAAAAACCTCAAACCACCAATCCTCCAGCAGCAGCTCATTGTAACCCTTTGAGTGTCGCCTCTATGTTGCCCCCTCCAAGGCTAAACGAAATCCAAACTCGTCAATTTCAAAACCCATACGAAGACATGGTTGAACCTCTTGATCTCTCTGGACGTATGCCACAAGCAGAAGATTTATCAATGAGATCTCAAAAGAAAGAAACTTGTTCCAATGCATCAGCTTCTGCTACTTCGACAAATTCACCAACGAGCAAACCACATAAACCAGTATTTGATCCTACTCTTCGCATACCAACATATCCACCCAATCAGACGCAATCTAATATAAATACTCCAAGTTCATCTAACAATGATGCAGCAAAGAGATCCAAAACAGATTTCACTATTTCAGCATTGGTGATGCAAGATAGGACTCTTATGCCACCTCCGCCGCCTCTTCCACCTCCACCTGTTACATACCAAAATGTGAATTTGGCATTTTTAAACAGAGAACTCGCGCTTTTGCCCCATTCCTTATTGGAAACCATCGAAAAAATAGCACCAGAAAAAAGAGAGGATCTCGTCAAAGCTTTGCCACAAGTTTTGGCACAAGCAGTTGAAAGCTTACAGATAATAAGACCTGGCGTAGTGCCTCTCAGTCAAGAACAATTGAATGCAATCATATATAATCGTCCATATGATAAAACAACTAATGATCTTTTAACAAGAGCACAAATAGAAGATATGTCTGCTGAAATTGTACAACTCAATCAAAAAGCTATAAATATTTTAGCTCCTCCAAAAACTACAGAAATTTCCACTCAAACTCCAGCTCTAAATCAACAATTAATGGATGATGTTCCCGCAGAATTTTCAAATACTGATCTCTATCTTATCGATCCAGTTACTGGGTTGATTACTCAACGTGTGATCCTTGATGAACTACAAATTAAAAGTGAATCTACAGAAATACAAACATCTACATCAGAAGGCATTTCTGAAAATATTATTGACCTTACAGACGAAAAAGACACTCTGGAACAAGAACCCACAAATATTTCACATTCAACCCTTGATACATCTGAGGTTCTTGTTGAAAAAAATGTAGCAAAAGCTCGCAAGTTATCAACTGAAACAAAAAATACAGACGGAGCTACTGCCAGCTTAAGAGCAGTGCGTATAAAATCCGTTAGTGAACGTAACAAATCGACAGACAATCTACAAGTAGATAATGTCACAACGGCTCAAGTATCGTCCGAAATACAGAAAGATGACAAAAATGTCGATGAAAATAATTCGACTGTAAAAAGTGAAATAAAACCAATGAAGTATAAAATCAAGTCAATCCGGTATAAGAAAGCTCCGACGGAAAAGAAAGAGGCAGAGCCCAAGCAGGTCAACGAATTTCAATTTATTCAACAAGATGAAATTTCTAGTACTGATCATCCTCCAAATTATGGAAAAATTGATGATGATCCTATGGCCATAGTGAATAATATCTCCATATCTGACCCCCATGCACTGATAATATTACCAGTATATAATGACTCAAACCAATCAGGTATGAGCAACACAAACATAACACCCCAATCGTATAAACCCAATAAAGGTGAGGGTAAAAAATCTTCTCATGAAAAGCGCTCACGTAGAAACTCTAGCAATGAGAGTAAAAATAAATTCAAAGGGAGGTCTACTTCCCCCGCAATTGAAACAGAGAAATTACCTCCAGGGGTCATGGGACAAGAAAAACAGAAAAGGATGAGCCGTTCGAGAAAAATCAAATCTCAAGCAAAACCCATTGTCAAATCTGATATTAAGGACAAGTTGGTAATTAATGACGCTTCTACCAATACAAATTCACCAAAAGACGAGCAATCTATTCAACAACAAGTTGAAGAAGAAACTCCCCAGAAAACATTTTCTCAGCTACTTATTGTTACAAATAATTCCATTTCTGAAACTGCTGTTACTCCGTCAAATGCGATTGATTTCCAGTCTGAAGAAAATTCATCGGAAAAGTCCAATAAAAATGATCCCAATAAAGCTTCTGATTTAAATCTTGATGATAACCAAGAATCTATCGTGAGGAGAAGTTCGAGGAAAAATAAATCCAAATCAACCGACAAAGAAACAGAAAAGATTTTTCAAAATATCGGAACGACTGAAAATTGTCATGACACATGTTTTAATCCTGATATTACTGGATCTGCTATTATCCCAGAAGAGCAATACAAAGCAAATCTTGGTAAAGCAACTGCAAATAAATGCGCGACTTCATCGACCAACCAGGAAAAAGAAAAATTTACTCAAGTTCAAGACAATGATGAATCAGATGATGACGTGTGCTTAGCAGTAGTAGCTAAGAAAAAAATTACCAACATTCCCACTGAATCCAAAAATGCTGAATCTGTACCTTTGAAAAATGAAATTCAAACAATGATAATTTTTTCAAATAACGCATCAGTATCAAATATGCCACGAAAAAAGAATAAAAAAATTAAGAAAACCACTACTATTGAATCATACATGAAAGAAAAATTTGACGAAGCGGCCGCTGAATGTAATTTCATACCGAAAAATAGCACAAATGAAACGCTTCAGAAAGATACTTCCCAAAATGAAACTGAACCTAAGATACTTCCAACCGAAACAATCAATGATAATCCCCAAATTGAAACAAATATACCTGTTGCATCGACTTCTGGACCGTCATCAAAGAAATCCAAAAAATCAAAAGGAAAAAAAATTGATACATCCAACACAATTTCTAATAATCAATCGACAACACAAAAAAAGACAGAAATAAAATCAATGACTGTTGACGCTTTAATAAGAGAAGCTCAAGATCAATCTGAGAAATTAAAACAAGAAAATCACGTGAACAACGATACAACTAATACGAGCGAGGTGGAAAGTCCTAAAATGCCCACTACTACTACTCCTACTACTACTACTTCTGAAATAGTTTCCGAAATATTAACAGAACTAGAAGCAAATAAACACTCCGATGTTGTTATAAATGAAGTCGAAGATACAGTTGTAAATGATCAAGATAAAAACGAATCCGTCCCTGTAGGTAACAAAAGTCCCGAATCAAATCCCAGTTTCATTTATATCAAAAGTACAAGTTTTGTTAACGAATCATATAAAGGTCAACACAGTGGTTTTAATTCTAATATATTGATCAAAGAAGAAGAGACTCCAAGAAAAAAATTATCCAAGAAAGGTAAAAAAAAAAAAACACAAAATACTTTTCAGGAGATAAACGTTCCAAGCACTAATAATATACATCCGTCTGAAAATAAAATTAAGGATAATAGTAAGGATAACCCGGTTAATGAAAAGAAAATTGCTAAAACAAACCCAGTAGATGAAACTCCACTTGTCAAAAGTCCCGAAGCTCAACAAAAAAACTCTGATGTGGAATGCGAACGCGTTGATGCTGTTGTTGTCGATAAAAAGAAAAGAGGCAGAAAGCCAAGATCGTCTAAAGTTGAAAAAAAAACTCTGCCTGAAGTAACCGTCGATGCAAAAAATCGATCATCCAAAAGAGTATCGAAACAATTTCAAAATGAATCCAAAGAAGACACTGAACAATGTGTAGCCTCCATTGACTGCACCTCGGGTACAAGTAACCAACCAAATACGTCTAACACATGCAACGTGTCCACCGAAACAGATCATCCTAATGCATTTCCCCTAAAAAAACGTAAAATCAAAACCAACATTGCTGAAGAACCCAAAGATGACAAAAAAACTGAAGATGAGGTAAAAAAGTTTGTGACACCTAAGAAAACGAATAAAACTTCATCTAATGATAAACTACCTAAACTAAGTGAGGCAAAAATAGTGTCTATAAATTCGGTAGAATTAAGTGAAAATGGACACCTAATTTTCAAGATGCAAAAAGACACGTCAAAAACGGTAATTGAGGAAAATGAAAACGGAGAACCTCAATGTTCCAAATCCAAAAAGAAGAGCTCAAAAAAGAAGGCAAAAAAGCTTTCTGAAAGTAAAGCTAATGCTGAAGAAAATACAGAAGTTTCTAAAAATCAAGATTCTTCTTTGATTCCAAATAAATCATTGATCAATACTATGTCGTGTAAGGCTATAAGCGATCCGTATTCACCATCTGAAATTGACAAAATTGTGGAAGCCGGTCATTATACAACTGACAAAGCAAAGAAGTCATCTGGTTATATGCAGAAAGAAAGAATTCAAACAGCTACTTCATCTAAACACGTAGAGTCTGCAGAACCGGTGACTTCTCAAATAGCCGACAATACGCCGTTGGCATCATCCACACCTGTTAAATATGCTGAACTTAAAAAATCAAAGAAAAACAAACGAACTTTTCAAGACCCGCCTATTGAAAATTTGGAAATAGATGCAGACACAACAGATAATCTTAGTACTTCTGATTTTACGGAAAATACTATTGAAACTGCATATACGAAAGAAAACGAGAGCACCCAAGGAGATACCAGTGACGATACTGACGCCATGGAAATAAAAGAATTGTCTAATAAAATTAAAAAATCGAAGTTAAAGGTCAACAAGTTGCTTCAAAGTGATGCTGAACATAAGAACAAACTTGCACATAAAATTAAAGATAAAAAATCTAAATCACATGACACCGAACCGTCGTCAGTTCATGGATCAAAACAAAATATTGTCATCAAAGTAAAATGTAAATCAATAACCGGAGAAAATAAAACACGCGCAATTAAATCATCAACTGACTCTCTGTCAAACCTAACAACTGACGATGATATCGATGTACCATTAGCTCAATTCTCCAAAAAGCTCAGATCAAGCAAGAAAGAAACGACATCTACCAACTATAGTCAAGACTCATTACCCAATGAAGAAAATCAAGAAGATTTTCAAATACCCAATGCTACGAAAGATACATCAATTCACTCTGATTTTACCACCAATATTAAAAAACACGAAACAACCGATGAAATAAAAATAAACAATGGAGACAATAACAAAATACTGCAATTAGAAAACGTAATATCGTCAACTCCCGATTTATCTTCAATAGACCCAAACGACCCACCTATTGAAATAAAAGATAAAAAATCACATGCAAAAACAGTGGAAACTGGTGACCATAAGGGAAAAAAACGAAATATGAAAAGAAAATTCAAAACTGTCGAATCTACTTCTGATTCAAAAAACCATAGTGGAAAAGCATCGCCACCTGAGAATCGAGATTTTTTAGATACCACTAACAACATCGAGAAATTCGGAAATATCTCTGATAATGAATTCTCAGTAATCAGTAAAACTAAAAAAGGAAAGATTACACAAGATTCTGAACAGTCTAATACTTTCTCAGATGAAATCAAATCTTTTCAAGTCAAACCAAACGAGATCCCAAAATCGAAAAAGAAAAAGGAGAAAAAAATCGATGAAAACATCTGTACTGAAATGGAAACAAAGGAAAAACCTAAAGGGAAAATAACCGCACTTGCTAAATCAACAAAAATCATCGATGATGACTTTAATGATTTTCCCAATAGCCCTAAAATCAAGAGATCTACCTATGAAATCAGCACTGACAACATATTGAAAGATAACAAACGAAAACGGAGAAATGACTGCCACAAAAATATTGATAATGGATTTTCTGAAACAGAAAGTGAAAATGATCGTGATAAGACTTTTCATGTATCATATAAGCCTAAATCGGAGCTAAAAAAGTCTAATAAGAAATCAAAGAAAGATACCACCGATGGACAAACCACGAGGGATCCTGATGATAACTCGTATAATCTCATTAAAAAGGGCCAAAAACGTCGTAAAATTATGCAAACCAATGAAAAGACTTCAAAAACTCTTCTCAGTGATTCACTTAAAAGGGCATCGTCTTCCGTACCTTCTATTCGTGACGATCTCGAAGTTAACAACAGTGAAACGCCCGATTTAAGCATTGAACACTCTGAAGTAAACATTTCTGAAACCGAAAAATACGACTCTGAAGATACTGACAAGTTACCGGTAAATCAGAATTCAAAAAGTTTTGCCGACGCCGAAAATTCGTCGGCTTTTAATCCACCACAACCTACAAAGTTCTCTAAGCGATCTTCTGCTGAAAATTTCGCCGAAAACATTACAGCGTCTTCTTATGTGAATAGAAATTCATATGCGAATACCTCTGGAAGTTCTTTTTCGAGTGTTCCTAGATCTTCTTCAGTAATTGCCACAACACGCTCTTCTGAAAATATCAAACTACGTCCTTCATCTCCGGAAAGATCTTTAGAAAATACTGAGGGATATCATTCGGTTATTGCTCCAGTACGATCTGCAATAACTATTTCAACACCATATTCAGGCTATGCTATAGAAACTTCATCAGGAAATATCCCAGAATATTCATATTCGAATGCCTCGAAATGCTTATATACTAATGCTTCGGAAAACTCTGCGAGTACTCTGACGCGTTCTTCAGTAATTGCTCCGACAAGATCTTCAGTGATTGCTCCAACGCGTTGTTCTGTGATAGCACCTCCACAATCTTCTGTGAATATCCAAGGATTTACAACAAACTTACCTGAGCGTTCATACTTGGATGTTCCAGGGTGTTCTTATACTCACGAGAATCCCACTGTAATCGCCCCAGTGCGCTTCGCAAAAGATTCACGACATTCGTCTACGATTCTTCCAGGAAGCTCTCTAGAATCTTCGTCTATAAACACCATCGGACATGTATATACGAATATCGTTGACAATACCTATACAAATGCTTCGGGAAATCCAACTGTTATTTCTCCAACACGCTCTGAAAATATTTCAAAACGCTCTTCCATCAACGTTTTGGGACATTCAATTGATAGTGCGCATGGATATTCTTACGAGAGTTCTGGATATTTATATTCTAATGACCCAGTATGTTCTTATGAGAGTATTCCAAGTTGTTCTTTCGAAAACGTCCCAGGACGTTCTTACCTTAATGCACCAGATTTTTCTGAAGTATTCGAAAATAATGATATCCACGAAGAAACTAAGCACAGAAGAGAGTCTTATATACCAGTAGCCGGACCATCTGGTCTACAACGTCATGTTCTAGATGAAGACGCTGATGACAAGTATTCCGCTCACTATGGTATGTATAAACAAAAAATAATAACCTTGTAGCTAAATTTAAAATATTAATAATCTGTTTAAATCTCACATTAGATTCGAGCGATACTGAAGATATAGATGGATCATCTAGAAAGTCTCACAGGAGCCAAAAGAAAAAATATAAAAAATCAATTGAAAGATCAAACAACTTCCCACCACCAACGATTTTCCTTCTGAGCCAAAAGTATCTAAAAAATCATCTGTCAAAAAATCAAAGCCTTCTAAACTAGACGACTCCGATAGTTGTCTGTCCAGTGACGAGACATCAATGAAAAATGCACAGAAAAATATAAAATCTGATTCGTACTGCCTAATATGCAAACGTAAATTTAGGCGGCCTGAAAACCTCCTCAAACACAATATGACATTGATGCATATTTCAAAATTATCTGAAATCGAAGCTAAAGAAATGGAAAAGAAAATAGCTAAAGAAAAACAGTCTCTAATTTCTTCCAACGCAGATGTCACCTTCGATAATGAAATATCACGTACTACACCAAGAGATTCTCCTCAAGGTAATACAGTAAGTCGTGCATACAAAAGCTTGGCCGAACGTAAAAGCTTTGAGAGCAACAATGTTCAATTGGAAGAACCTGAAAAATACAAAATTGATACAGAACCCAAAAGAAAAGAGTTAAGCAGGGACGAAGCTCTATTCTTCGAGTGCTGCAGCTTACTCAAAGAGTCAGATACATCACGCAATCAGGCAAACATCCCCAAATCAGAATACGATATAACCTATGACTATCCTTCCCATCCTGGAACATCTAAAATGGCGAATCGTCATATCGTTATAGACAATGTAACAGATAATCATTCGAAATCTCGCGATAACAGAAGCGCCAAGAGATCTCAAATCTTCGATGATGAAATTCCATCCACTTCATATGACCCAGACAACTACAGGTCTTCCAAATCCAAAAAGAAAAGCAAGCGTGACAGATTTGAGAAAGTCTCTAGGGATACGTCTTTAGACAGTGATCGAGTGAATATCGACGATTCAATAAATAAAACAGATGATGTATATTCAGCGGAGGCTCTAATAGTGAGAACTAATTCAGATGACTTTTCCGACAATGGAGACAGCATCATGTCCACCCAGGAGACTGTCCAGACACTGATCGATTCACACCAACAAGCAGCTTCCTCCAGCAAGTGTGATGTGTTCAACCCACTCTTGGAGTTCGAAGATAAATTTGATAAAATTAAGCGTAAGGCACGGGAAAAGGCTCAAGCAGCTAAGGAGGCAATGGCTGCTGCTTTCAACACCAAGACGACTTCGAAGAGATCACAGAAGAAATCCCAGAAGTCCAAGTATGTACAATATTTTATAACGTCTCTATTTGAATGTACACATATTTTCTCACTTTAGGTATTCTAAAATGCAAATATGTACTTCTCGCATAATAATATTGGGTCGGAATTAGAGTCTCCAATACAAGTACTCGAGATAACTATCTATTTTTTAAATTATTTACGGATTTCATTTGTATTTAAAATATATTACATATACTCATAACCATACTTTGGGGGCGGAGGTGCAGAAACCTGTTTCAATTGTTAATCCGGTCACACAGCTCAGGGATTAGGCTACAAATACTGAGATAATGGGTTCGAATCCCGCTCAAGAAATTATATTGATAACTGAGATAATCGTAAAAACTGATAATTGTGACCTTTGACCTCGAATAAGTTCCAAAACCGTCACCTGATTTCATTCGATTTTTCAGACCATTCTTAGAATACTGAAATAAAGGTGTGTGCAAAATTACAGCTTCTAAACTGAAATTCCGAGGTAAAACCCTAATTTGACTGGGCTAAATATCGCCGACAGATTTAACACGTTGTTGTCTAAAAAAACAAAATTTGTAAATACCTTCTCAAAAAGCTCGTCGGGGAAATCGGTTAATTAATTTATTATTAAAAATATAAATAAATATTATTACCATTAGAAGTCCATCCTGTATATTCAATATAGCAAGAATATTATAATCACGCCAAAATTTGTGAAAAAGCTCCTGATGCCGTATATGAATAAATAATTTACATGCATGTAGTTCAATTTATTAGGGCTTCACAATTTGACGGGATGGGATCTATTTTTTCATAAAAATTGTAACGAACGCCGACTAAAACCAAAATTTGTAAAAACCTTCTCAATAAGATCTTTGGGGTGTATGTGTAAATAAACAGGTCGTATTTTTTTATTGTGAAAAGTCTAGTCTTTCTATTTTAGACATAGTAATAGGCACCTTTTTGTATAGTGTTTCTTCATCAGTTGGCAATCGTTATTGGTATAAATATTATCAAAAAAATGCTTTCGTAGAATCCAGGATGCATCCTCCATACAATCTATATTTAAATATAGATATCAGTTATAATTAGCGTCAGTAAAGTTCTCATCCTGAGGGTCGCGAATATTACCATACAATAATGTATGGGACAACTAACGTTCTGTGTATTTCATTTTTTGCAATTTGTACTACTGGACCTATAAATTTAATAAGCAATTGCTGGTAATTAGTAATTGGAGACTCTAGTAGGGAGAATATGATATAGTTATATCGACGGCTGAGTTACTTATCCTGCAAAAGTTGAATCTATACTCATTTTAATCACCTAATTTTAAATCAAATTATTACATTGGATTCACACTAAAATTCAACCTTAGATGATTGAAAAAAAAACTGTTCAGTTTTTTTTTTAGAAAATAAGTCAATATAAATTACTATTGTTACAGAAAAATATCAAAAACCGAAAAGAGTACTGAACACACAACAAAATCGTCTAAAAAAGGATCGAAAAAACGCAAAAAGAGCACACCGCCTCCAGAAATAGTACAATCACAGAAAGTGTTGACTAAAGGCGCTCTAAAAGGATTTGACAGCATCAAAATTGATATACCAACTAGCGAAATGAACACTGTAGACACTCACAGTTCGTCATTTATTCAAGATTTCCAGACATCTTTACATAACAGTTCAACATCGAGACAAGCCACAGAAAGTGTTATCAAGAAACCAATGGCTAAAAATAAATCTCTTCAAAACCCGAAAAATGGTTGTCCAAAATCGTCATCTTCAGTTATACAACCGATCGATAATCACAAATCTCCCATCTATAAACCTGATGGTGATGATAAGCCTCCTGATATTTATGAATTCCTTGATGATGAGTATGGTGATAATACATCTGAAGGATTTAAATTCAGATCGCCGATTGCAAATAACAACAGAGAGAAGGATTCGAGTGGCAAAAAATCGGTCGATTCAAACAATCATCCTAGTGCCATAAATAATGAAGATTCTCAAATATCAAGCTTAAGTTTTTCAGACCGCGAGGATTTCCCTTACATTTCAGAGGATGAATACCCTCGAAATAATAATTCCGAAGATGATACTAACACGAGTTCGTACTATAACGAGATGGCAAAGGGTCAAAGTAAAAAAAATAAAAAATCATCCAAAGGAAAAGCAAACGTGAAGAAAAATGTTATTATGGGGAAAATATTCAAAAATAACGCTATACGAAACGATCCCAATCATTCCAAAGACACGAGTCTAGAACATAGAACAGAATTGTTGAGTAGTATGCAAACAAACATGGATCAACTGTTTGATAGTCTTTTGGGTGAAACACCTGTGATTCATGATATACCTGCGAAAAATACATCGAAAAATACATCCACCACTAGAAATATTCCTGAAATAATGGATATGGATTTAGCCAGTGACACGCATCTTGATTTAATGGATATTATAGAAGACGTCAACACTCACCTTAGTGATAGTCCGATGGAACTCCTCGATGATTTCGATTCGGAAGAGTCTCAATCTATCAGCCGAAGTCGTCATAGAAAAATCGTGCCGAGACTTAAGGCTACTCTATCCGACGACGATAAACAGAAAAAATCCAAACGATCGTCCAGCACGAGTCGTAAGAAGAAGAAGAAGCGAAGCAAGAAAGACACGGATAATGACAACGATCATCGAGAGAAAATTGGTGTGGCCAGTCGGAAATCTCAGAGGAAATGTACTACCGGAAAGCAAAATGTCCTAATCGAAAGTTGGAGTTCTGAATCTGACTTTGAGGATTTCAGACAGTTCGAAGAATATTCAACCGTACCGAGATCGCATCATTCACATAGAAAACCGAGGCGTAGTCGCCGCCATAGAGTTTCAAACGAACGCAAACCCGCAGATAATAACGGTGGGAAAAAACGTCGTAATCACGGCGACGAGTCCAAGTCTCATAGTAGCGAAACTACTGACGACACCACCGACAAGTCGAAAAAAAAAAAAAAAAAAAAAAGAAGAAGAAAGAAGGTAAAGTCGCCGAAGGAACCGACGAAACAACAAAGACCGGTGAAAACGGTGACCCACAGCCATCAACCAGCACCGGAGATGGTAAGATATTCGATTTGAAGAGACGACACTGACGACAACGAAAGACATTTAATCATGACCATGAATTCAATCAGGTGCCACAGAACCACTCAACTCACAACGGCGGAATAAGCGTGCATCCTCTGGGATGTTATATTACTGGCCTTCATCAACCGACGACGATTCTACGACCACCCCGTCTGCACCACAACCACCCCCCAACTCAGAAACAGAACCCAGACACCCCCAACCAGAACCCGTCGAACAACACGGATGGATTGTCGGTGACTCTCATAAAAAACTTGTCACAATGCTCGCCCACGCGAAGGGGCGCAAAGACGATAACAACGGAAAAGACAAGAAAGGCAAACCTTCATGAATGACTTTGTAAGTATTACATTTACAAGTACGCTAGCTTCACACGACGCATTCCTAATTAAATATTGCGTTCAAGGATAACAAATTCAACAACTTGCGACTACTCACTCTAATTTATTGACTACACGTTTGTGATCATCATTGATGCCGAAGAGGGGGCTATTAATGATCATCTTTTCTCCGAGTGTATATCTACCACATAAGGATCTGTGTCTATTTAAACATTTCGATGTCAACATATTATAACAATACTGAATAAGATTTATCAAATATTATTATAATCATAAGCGTTTATTACATATTACCGTTGCCTCTTTACAATTTTGCGTTTGTGATTTTTTTTTCCTACCCATCTAGGTTTTCTTCTTTTTTTTGGGAAATCTCCATCCACCACACTTTTTTGGACGATGAATACTTTAACTATTTAATTAAATTAATGATATATATATTTTCATGTGAAAAATTAAATATTAAAAAAAATCTAGTTATTTGAAATTTAAAAAAATATTTTTCAACCTATATACATATATTCTTATTATTATTATTATTATAAAAAATATTCATATATTAACATTTAGATTTAAATTTCACGAATTAATCAATTTTTGATGTAAATATATATCTAATATTTGAAAATGAATGTATTAGCATATTTCAAGATGGACTTTAAGCTCCTTTACTATGGGATTTTATAATCCTTTCAATGTAAATATGTAGGTATATACTTATTACATTTACCGTATTAATTTTTAGTTAGTGATTAGTTAAATTTTACACATTAGCTATTATGCATATTAAATAATTGTTTCACCCCTATTATGTTTACCACCCCTTCCCCCTTTAAACGCTTTACAAATAGTTTAATCAATTTGAAATATTAATTATAAAATACTGATGTATGTCTATTATAATGTATTGAATCAAAATGAAAAAAAATCCAAAAATATCTTAAAAATCAATTAAAAAACTTTGAAAAAAAATTGTAGTTAGTATTATAATATTAATATATAAACTAGTATGTAACGTTCCCACGTGGACTTTTTAAATTCTATGACATTAGTATTACAATATTGTGCACTAATCAAGTAATTTAGATTTAAGCAAATTGCTGTATGTAACCATTGCTTCTATTATATAGTTGTAGAAATACAATGTATCATGAAAAATAAAGGTATTAAAAATTCGCCCATCTTTCAATTTTTCATCTGGTAATTTATTGCACACAAAATGCTCTGCGTTACTGCTTCCTTGGTCAATTGCGTTTGTATGACATCATATTGCAGTCACCGTAACACATTCATTATAATGTTCTTATGTTTTTAGGATGTACATTATATCTACTATTGGCAACAGAAGACGAGATCGCGGCAACAGCATAAAAAAAATCAACTGTCTCATTGTAAATATGTAAATACTCCAAATAAATATATGTGTATTATATAATCAGTCTTATTGTATTGAATGGAATGAATCAATGTAAATTTTAATGTAATTTCTTCCCATCAAATATTTTATACAGACTGGATATTGTGTTTTATTAATATTGTAAATCCATTTGATATTTGTATCATATTATAGAATTGTGATAATTTTTTTCTTTCAACACAACAAAAAAAAAATGTATATTATATAAATAAATGTAACAATGGAATAAATATATTAAATAATATAATATAAAATCGTCTTTTATTTATACATCTTGTATATTTTAATAAATGCAAAATTTTTACAAACAACTATTTTATTATTTAATAAAAATAGAGAATACACGGAATATGTGGACATCAGACTCGGAATTGGAATCACTTTTTATCAAAAAAACATCTCATCGGTTTCATCCAAACATGGAAGCTGTAAACGAGTGTCGCTGAAAACATCAATCTGGTGAATTTCGACAAAAGGTCTCATGTGTACAATATTCAGATTACTCGGAAGACCATGGATGGCACCGATTCTCAGCGAAAATCATGAAGACTAATTAAAGTCCGGAATAATCGGAACATGTCTTCTTTACTACCAATAAAATATCACAAACAGTACCCATTTGTTTTTATTTTTATATGAAAAAGTGCACCTTTATCCATTCTCGGCAAATCAATAACTACTCTCCATTATGGAAAACTTACATAGTCAAATATGGCAATAAGTCTAGCTTGCAGAAATATTGAAGGAAGAGAAGATCAAGGTCTTAAGAAGTTTAAAGTTAAGTCGGTAAGTGAATGGTACAGTATCGGAAAAATATTGCCGATTACTGATGATGATGATATATTGAATTCCTAATTAAAATGGTAGGTAAAGAAGTATACAAAAATAAAAAAAATATTACAAATTAATGGTTTTCTTATTACAAACACATGTGGTATAAAAAACACTTCAATAAAATTCCTTACAGACAAAAATATTACACAAATCATTCACTATAAAATAACAATGATTATTAGAAGCTGACCACCTCAGTTCAGTGTATAATTAAAGGTAAATGTGTATTTCACAATCAAATAGGTAAGTCGAAGTACCACTGTACACCAACAAATTTATATGAATTTTATACATAAATAAATACCGTAATGCCGTCCCTTTTGACGGGAGTACCTTGTAAGGTGTTAGCCAGGCTTTTATGGGATTATATAGTAGAGGTGATTTCCCAGGCCACCCCACAACAATGAATCCTTCAGATCTTGTTCGCCACACTAGATCTACCAAGTGAATCTAATGTACACTGTTTTTGCCGGCACTGTGAATCGAACCCGGGAATCTTCACTAACAAATCCATTACACTAACCACAGGGCCACAAGGCATCTCTATTATATTCGTCATCATCATCATCATCATCACAAGCACTCCAGTTCAGTAGTGAACCAAGGCTTCCCGCACCAGCATCTTCCACTTAATGCTCCTCCAGTTATTGATTCCCAAACTCCTAACTACCTTATAGAACTCGTCCGCCCACCTTAGCCTAGGTCTACCCTGCCTTCTCTTACCCACAGGCTTGCTGGATAGTATTTCCGATACTATCCCTCCTGCTCTTTAACCCAACCTAATGTTAAAGCCCTAATGAACTGCACTACGTTCACGCTCTTATATAATGAGTAAATCTCATCGTTCCGTCTAATTCTAAATAGTCCCGGTGCCTCCTGAACAGGACCCAAGATCCTCCTAGAATCTTCCGCTCGAACCTAAGTAGCCTATCCTCTTCAGTTTTGGTAATAACCCATGTTTCTGCACCGTAGGTTAGTACTGGCCTAATTAGCATCTTGTATAATTCTACCTTGGTACTTCTACTTAGATATCTTGATCTGAGCAAGCTTACTAAGCCGAAATACGCCCTATTAGCACTTTGCAGGCGATAGTTTAACTGCTGGTTATTTCCAGCCTCCTTAGTGACCACTGCTCCCAAATATACAAAAGAGTCAACCTGCTGAAAGTGGTCATTATCTATATTCAGGCTACAATGTGCTACCAATTCCGAGTTGGATGTCACATGCATATATTGAGTTTTACCTATGTCTCTTAATAATAAAAAAAATCTCCTGTAAAAAATTACTTTATGGCGGTTCAGTCAGTCGATATCAATAAAACACATATAATACTTGAACTGGTTTTTTATTAATAATTATGGAAATGTGGATCAAATCTATATATCTGATTTGAGAGAGACAGAAAATGCATAGAATAACTGTTGATAATTGATTATCCAAAATGGATACAATATTGATATGTAGTAATACATATATATTATATTATACTTATTGAACTAAAATAATCGGGCAACCCGTGTGATGACTATCAAGATATTAAGTCGATGTATTGAACAATCGTAAAGAGATAAGTTTATAAATGATTTCAAAAATCCTACGTTATTGTGGTAAAAAAATTATTAAGTAAATTACACATTACGAAGGCCTCGTCTGTCAAAATATTAACGACGACTTATCCTATGAATTCTTATGAAGCACTTGAGGACTTATCAATAACTACAATATATAGAAAACATGTGTAAACGACACTTCATAGAAGCAAAACTAAAGAAAGAAAACTAACACGAAAAAAGTGTAATTTGATCACTAGTTACATCTTACTCTCTATAAAGATTACATAATATAAAATATATCGAAAAAGGCATTAGTGACATTTACTATCAATAAATAAAGTAAGATCTCACAGAAAGGTTATTCATTTGACAAAGGGCACATTTGAGCACTTGGTGCATGATTATTTTAAATATACTAATATTAATTTAAGTAACTTAAGAAATACTTGTGGAGACTAAAATGTTATATATTGAACAATGTTGGTGTTTGATAAATCGCAAGTCACATATACACTACATATAATTAATAAAAAATACACTCAAGAATATTGTTACTAAAAAGTAGCACCATTAAACATATGAGATAAGATTAATTGACAAAATAAAATATTTGGATTAATTTTTGATGTAAAGTAAATTTAAGTTATTGCTCAAACATGTGAAATTCTATGTATATCATAAGAGCGGTTTAGAATCTAAAGCAGAACTATGCACTTTTAGACTTTTAAGGATCGATAATAAAGCCAACTTTTAACATTGATTTTCTATGATATACATTCATTTTTAATAATGTAAATTAGGAATCAAAATTACATTGCAGTAATAACTCAATTTTGTAAAAAAATAAACAAAGTTGCACTTTTAATTCTAGACCACTCATAAAACTTTTATTTAATGGACAGTGTTTTTGTTTAAATGCTTTTAATATTTTTATTCATTAAATGCCCTGTATTAGTCCATTAAATATGTTTTTCTATAATAATTGACATATTATGACAAATGTTTTAAGTGCACTGAATAATGTTTTTTGAAAAATGACAGCGGATTACTATCCTCCACCTAATTAATCTTATTCTGGAGTCTAGAGTATGTCCTAAAAGGTGGAAGCTCAGCAGGGACACGCCTTTATATAAAAGTGGACCAATTAATTGCATAAACAATTATCACGTCATAGCGACTCGATTATTCATACCAACATCCAAATGCAGGTCAGCAATTGACTTGGTAATGCGCAACATGGTTTCCGACCAGGTCGATCCACTACCATCAATGTTATTTGCCTGGTAGTTTCTGTCTACTGAACTCGATTCCGGTGGTCAAATATATGTGGCGTATTTTGATTACACTAAGGCTTTCGACAAATCAATATTGCCAAAGTTGGTTTCTCATCCTGCCTTATTTCCCTTTTTGCCAGCTACTTCAAGGATCTCTCGATTTCTCTTACTTGCGGATGAGGTTAAAATATACATGCCTGTCCGGAGTGATTTTAACTTTCATGTCAAATTGCTCCTAGAGGACATCACTGCAGTTTAAAATTTGAGCCGCTTCCTCTCTCAGTTTCATTATGAGCGTGTTTTATAATTTGAACACATTTATCTCCTCTGCTGGTGTCCTCAGTTGACCAGGTCACCGACCTTGGATCTTCGATTACAAGATTAGCTTCCACCTCCACATCAATATCCTGATAAGAATTTACGACTAGGATTTGTATTGAGATATGCTAGGCTCTTTTCCAACCCACTCGGATCTTGTCTGCTCTACAATACCTCAGTGAAAAGCAAACTAGAGTATTGTTCCTTAATTTGGAATACCCACGGGACTGGTTATATTCTCGGAGTCGAAAGAATACAAGAGGCTTTCCTCCTTATAAATCTACCAATTATGTCAACCAATTTCATCTTAATATTTATAATTACCATTGTGTTATTTTTATTATTATATTGTTGTTCTTCTCTTCATTATTATGTTTTTCTCTTTTGATCTGTTACCATTATTATATTGCTTTTTTTAAGTTAATGCCGTAGAAGGCGTAAGTATAATAAATAAATAATAACATATATTTTTGATAAAGAACACTTATAATATTTTTGGTTTACCGTTCTGAGTAATGTAAGGAGTTACTCTTTTGCCGTGTGTAAATGAACTCATACCCATGTGGGCTACTTCTTTGATAAGGATCGCCAGATTGGAATGCTGAGGATTTGACTCGACAGTTGCGATATCCAATGCAAGTCTCGAGACGGGGTGTTTCCTGGTCTGAGTGTGCCAAACCAGTATTTCAGTGCAGTTGTTTGCTTTTGGTTCAATATCTTCTAATGTCACAAGATTGCTTTGCAGAAATCGGTCTTCTTCAAAACCAGCCTTGAACGGCATTGATGAGTTTGGTTTAAGAAAACTTATGTTTATTGCAAAGCCAGCCATATCAACTGGCCACTTTCTTTTCGCTGGCCATGAATCAAAGAATCCAATGACCTGGAATATTTAATAAACTATAAGAATAAAAAAGATATATGAAGGGCACACGGGAATAACTCAATATGTTAAGCAATAACTAATTTCAGCATCATGTAAATGAAAAACAATTTTTTTAAGTTATCTTCCTGGTAGAAAATGTAATGGTGAAACAGTCAAACAATAAGTTTATGTATAAATATTGCAAAAACGTATTATGTCCACACAACCAGTATGGAAGTCATCGAAATTGAAATTCGACTCGATTTTGACCAGAAGTGGACTTATTTTTTTATTCCCGTGACCTCTCTATATGTAAATACATATTGGTAGCTATCCACAAAGGGAGGAAACAGGAGAAAAAGATACAGGCCAAGCCCAATAGGAATTAGCCAGGCTGAAGTTATATTTATTACATTATGTACCTTTCCATTATGTACCACTGGAGATGAAACACCATATTCACCGATAAGTCCGACAGGAAACATAGAAATTTTTTGAGTATCTCTTATTTCATCAAATAGTCTCAAGTCAAATGTGTTGTCATCATCACCAAAATAAACAACACCATTCCTTGAATTGGAATGGAGCCAGTCGAGTGCGGCTCTTCTGTTAGCAACACCCCTCGGAGGGGATTTATTCTTTCGGTAATACTCCGGCATTGGACTCATTATATGTGTGTATGGTAAACCTGTACGCCTGAGAAATTTTATATTTATATTAGTGCAATATTTATGTATTTTAACATTAGTTGTACTTACATTAAGATTTTTTCAACAAGAGGATTGCATATTTTACTATCATCGGCAACTATCCAATGAAGACGCGGTACATGCATGAGAGTGTGTCCGAGCCTCGTAAGCTCGGGTATCTGCTCGGGTCAGGAGTAGGTCGGAGTTATGAAATATATCATATTTAAACTAGCGTTTTCATTGATGTTTCTTCTTTTATCTTCATTATTCAAAGAACATAGTTCTGCTTTCAATAATATGTGGTCATTGACAGCACTTTGGCTACTAATGGATAATAAAAAAAAATAGTCAGATATTTCCTCTCTCTATAGTGTTTTATATATTTGTTTTAATCTGGATATTAAAATTATTTTTTAATAATTACACAATTATCTTGTGATAAGCATTTTCAATACCAATTTGAATTCATTAGATATTTAAATTTAATTGTATAAAATAAAAACACTTCGAATATGCAAATTATGTAATATCTTAGCTGGATATTTAGAAATATATTGGATAAAATGTATCAATACAAATGGTTTATCAGTTGGTGAAATTATTTTATACATAAATATAATAACCACAACCACAAGATGTAAATAATATTTACCTGGTAGTTTCAGCGACAGAAGATGTCCAAGTAAATAATATCATCAAGGCGGTTATCGTGCCAGTCATTATGAAGATCTTTTTCGAAGAAAACTTCATAATACTTGTGCTTATATCATTTACAGTTTTGCTACGGACCTTAATCCTTTGTATTCCAGTTTAACATAAACCGGCTGACTTTTGACGCTGACACCCAAATGACAGCCCGCTTGAAAATATGGGTTGTTGAGTTTATCACTTTGTATAAATACATATCTGACATATACGTACTAAATAAAATAAATAAAAACAATATTTTTAATGAAATCCTCTATTTATATTTGGAGGATAATTTTAACTTTTATATTTAACTATTAAGATAAAATGCATTACCTTATTAAAATAAAAAAAAAATTATACATTAAAAAAAAACTTAACTAGCAACATGACGTAGGTGCACATATTAAAATTCACTGTACCATTACCATTACTGTACCATTAAATATGGTGAATAAGGAATGGAATAAATAATTTACCAAACAGTCCTCATATTTTATGCATTTGACATTTGAAGTTTATTGATTTTATTTGAATATAGTCAAGAGTAGTGCCCAATACTAAAGCAAAAATAAGAACTATAAAGTACTTCTAGATAGTCTATATCAAAGATTCGCTAATAAATAATTACATATACTCATTCCAATAAAAACAGATTTTTTTCCTGATTATTTGGTCAAATTTTGAAATGAAGAATTTTAATTTACCAATATGATCAAAATATGTATACCTATCGTTTAAATCTTACCTTTGTATAATACTTTGAATGATCCTTCTCTTTTCTATTTGGGAAATTAAAAAAATATACCCCTGTAAATGTCAACAATTGCTCGAATAAAAAATCAAATACTATTTTATTTTCATCGATGTAAATAAAATTCAATTCCAATAATTGTACTCTTAAGAGGTTTTTGTTTTATCCTCCAATAAACAAAGTGCAATGAATAAGAGGAATGTATTAAAATTAGCTAAAAATGAAAAGTCAAGGCAAATTGTGTAAATACAGAAAAAAAAAAATGTTTAAAATGTAAAGTATAAAAAAATCGGGTTATAAAATATCAATAAATAAACCCAAACGCTGTTTAAAAAAAAAGGAACGCAAAGAGAAATTGAAAAGCGCAAATTATAAATTTTGCAATTGCTTTTATTGAACATAATATTACAGTGTTTCATAAGAATAAATAAAATAATACAGAATCACTACATTCATTGAACATGAAATGTTTGCTTTTATTGCTAAGAATGAAGTTGTTCATTTAAGATTCAACAACGCCTTTATTTTTATTGATGTGTTCCTTTACAGCATTAAACCATTGCAATATTTTTGTATGCTCTGATAAATCTTTAAATGCCGTACATCCTTCCATACTGCTTAATACTCCAAACACGGCCAAGTCAGCAAGGTTCGGTTCTGACCCGCCCATAAATTGAGTGCCTTTCTTTGAAATTGACTTCAACCAATAATTACATTCGTTGTATAGAGAGATCCGCACATCATCTTGTAAATTATGCCTGTAAAGTATTTATGACACAATATATGATATTAAACTTACAAAACCATATAATGACTTTTACCTTTTCTTGAGTCGTTTGCCTATTAAATACATAACATTTGCTCCGACATTAATCATGAGCTTGCATTCCCACGCTGGAAAATTTTGATGCCACTCCCCAATATCAGCAAACCAATTAAATGCCTGATAAGCTTCATCACGGTTTCGATAAACATTTGGAGAGATCATGTGAACCAAAACGTCATCAGCCCACTTTCGCCAAGTTCTTTCTTCACTAAAATAGTAGTTAAACAATACAGGAGTTCGATAAACATATTAAATTTTACTCACGTCAGTTCTTTGTGAGTCGCGTTCAACGTGCCATCTTGGAACATCAAAAAGTATTTATTTATTATATCGTCAGTGGTTTTACCTTTATCATCGGTAAAGGTAATGGTAGGATAGTATCTGATAACTTGATATAAATCTTGTTTTTTATCCATAAGGTATGAAGATAGAATTGAAATAATTGTGCTGCTGTCAGTGAGTTGCTAAAATAATAAATGTAGATCAAGTATATTTAAATGGTTCAAATCATACTATGTCATGTATATTTTTGTACTTACAACATAACCGACTGATGTTTTTACTAATACAATGGGAACTTTCTTATATTTTGACCACTTTATAGATTGACGAAGGACAGCATCGACTTCAACAATATCATAAGAGAGTCCACTGGCATCAAGGAATGCACGTACTTTACAACAAAATGGACATGTTTGATATTGAAACAACACAATTTTCAACTGAGTATCATCAGAATGATTTACAATCTAAAAAAATCATAAATGGTTAATACAGAACAATAATATGTAACAAATAAATGACTTACCCTTCTTGTGGGTGTTATATCAGGGGATTCTTCTAAAATGAGAGGCTCCTTTTCTGAGCTGAATATGTCAGTATCAGCTTTAGTATTTACCTGGTAGTGAGTGTAGCCAGAATAACCAACCCCCATAAGCATTCCTACGCTCGCGCTGATTAGGGTGATCTTCATAATACCATTTTTGGGTTTGATGGGATTAGTCGCATAAAAAGATCGCCCTCCAACTCGGCATGGTTGAAGTATCTTTATATTAGAACCAAAATAGTTAGAGCCTCGCGTTGCGATGGTTCGGGTAGAGCGAAATAAACTGTAAACCGACATGATGTCGCAAGAACAAAAAGCGTACTCTCTCCACGCCGGGCGTTTGACAATTACCGCCTCGTTACAACTTGTCAGTTTAATGCTATTTATAAATGAATAATTGCGTAATAAAATTGAAAATATCTTATCAAAATACACATTTTAATACCTTTATATTTATAGTAATTGAAATTTTAATATTTTACTTGTAATTTTGCTATTATATATTTAAAATATTACATTTTTCAAAACAAAATTAACAATTTTTATTTTGGAACGACATTTGAGAATGAGATTGAATCACCTATAAAATTATAACTGTGGTATAAATGGAAAATGTTGAATATTTGTGCAATTACTATTTATTTCAAGTGATATGTATTTGTGCAATACAGATGCTGATATTTTATGGCTGAGAAGTCGAGCCGAGGACAGTGCGCGTTCAGCGGCCGCGCCGTGTGCACTGGTAGGGAGTGTTATCTATCTGCGGTGTGGCGGGCGAGTATGGGCGCGCAGCAGGCCAAGGGGCAAGTGGGACAAGCCCGGCATAGGGCGCGCGCCCCACCGCATACAAAGCCCCCCGGCGCCACCGCCCCCGCGCCCCACCATCATCAACCTCACAACATATTCACGGAGCACAGCGGTGAGTACATTCATTTATTATTATTAAAATAAATACACACATTAATCGACCACCAAACAAAATAACAACAACGTGTATTAATAAAATACAACATGGCTGTGTCTGTGTCACACGAGCGGCAAGTGGCCGTCTGCCATTTTAAACAATTTGGTTGATTCGAGTTTTTTTTTTCAATGGCAACGGCGTTGACAAGATGAACGCCATTTTCTACCCATACGACAATCGTACACCGTCCGATTGAACGGTTGTCTCGTTTATTCGTCGATAGTTTTAATTGAATATGTTTGATATACGTGTGTGTGTATACAATGTGGACAGGTTCCATTTTCACCGGGTGAAATCGGTGTGTTTCTCAGTTGCTCGATAATGGCGATATCCGGTTATAAAGAGCCATTTTTTCGGAGAGTATGCCGGATTTCAAAATGTCTTGTATGACAGATCGATAATTTGCAAGCGTATGCAGTTTCCGGACGCGACGCCGGACAAAGCTTGACTACTCAAATAATATAATTATCATGATAATAACAATAAGCCAAGCACTCGGAAGAAGTCAAGGGATCCAAGTCACATAAACAGGGATTAATCTGAATAAACTGTACCCTAAAATAATAATCTTTGTCTATTTTATTAGTAATAAGTCCATAATACAGTATTTGTTTATAATATTTATATTAATTACCCACTCAGAACTTTATATACATGTATATAAACTAACATTACCTTTATACGTATACTATATTTCAATATCGTACAGGTAATAATGTCTTTATAAAGCCTAAAAATATATATTTATAAATATTCAATCTAATCTGTACATTTGAAAATCGACGAATTGCTTTAAAATCATATCTATAAATAATGCAAACGATGTTATCTTCAAAATTGTGCAATACTGCAATTTATTTTATTATGCACACGTATTTTTTTTTTTTTAGATTACGTGCTTATTATTAAATCGATACGTTGACAAAAATCATAAACGTGTCTATTTGAAAAGATTCATTTATCATACAAATCAATTTATGATAAAAATATGAATCATAAGTGTTTAGAATATACTTGTGCAAGGATATTCATAGTTTTGATTAGCTTGATTTATAGACTCATTATATTTATATTAGGAAAAAAACAGGGTTTGTGCTCACAATTGTAGAGCACTGCGCTGCTTAAATTTTTATTATTCGGTAAAATGCATTATTCTATTCATATAAGATAAAATTGATATATTTTTTTTAAATTTGCATTCAAGTTTGTCCCATCAATATAATAATTTATGTATGATAAATGAGGTGAGTTTCTCTTAACCACTAAAACTTATTTTTGACTTTAATACAAACATTACGAAAAAATTAGTCGAGATGTTGATAATAAGGTTAATATCAAACTCGAATTTTAAATAGGTTTAAGCCGGTTTTTATGATACTAATGTACAATTAAGTGGGATACTTTTTGAATAATAAGAATTATCAATAAAAACCACTTATAAAAAAATGGTCCTAAATCGTCTTTGATAATGATCTTTAAGTTGGAATCAATTATTATAAAAGAAATCGTTGCAGACCTCAAATACGTCCAAACACTCCATTGCGCCTACTCGGACTAGGTCTGCTCATTATCCATGTTATTATATCTATAATTTTTTAACGTGTGTGTGTGTATGTTGTATGTCTGTCTGTACGCATCTCTCAATCATCAGTGTAATCAGATGGAAGAAAATGTTACCAAATTATTTCATATAATTATTTTACTACAATTAATACATATCTCAAATCTCGAAACGGGTATTTTAATGATAATAGTATTAAATTAATTTCAAACCAATTATATAGATACTTATTAATGCATAATAAATGCCAATTCTCCAAAAAACACTATTTATTGGGAGACTCGCTTTTATTTTTTTTTCGGAATTCAAAATAGAATCTTCATATTAAAAAGCCAAGCAGGATATTAAAAAAAAACATTAACAATTTGATATTTCAATGAAAATTACCCTATTACATGAATATTGGTTATATTGTAATGTTGATAATACAAGAACAAGGAAATTATTTTTGATGCTTGTTCAATAGTTTATCTATAAAGATGTATTGTCAAAGAGAAGTCCATTACTATACGCCGCTGCAGTGTTTGTTATCTATTAGATAATAATATAATGTCAGTCTTCCACAGATAATAAGTATGTATTTGAATGATCCCGGACTAATTATAACATTAATAATGTGAAATCAAATTGGAAAAACCGTTTATAGATCGACTTTCGATTTCGTCCGTTTTCTCTCCGGTTCGCAGATTTCGCCGCACTTTTACTTTTATCTTTTGACAGACACAACATTTTGAGTGACACCTTACATTTTATTAGCGAGATCATCTCCTGTGTTTTTTTAAATATATTTTTTTAATATGCATATGCATGAACCATTATCACCTTGCCATTACAGGTAAAACCTAATGCGGTTCGGCAATGAATCATAGAAGATACTAGATAAAAGAAACTTAAATATATAACAAATACAACATATAATAAAAAATAATGAACATCACGAATGCTTAAGGTAAAGGAATTATTTCATACTTCTCATGAAAGCACAGTAGGGCATGATAAATATGTCATTTTCCGCCCCACTGGCATTCCGTTCATTCAAAAGAACAATAGACCTGGTTAATGGGGAGTGACGGAGTATGTTAGTATGGGTCCTAGGGGTTGCAAACAAGGAGTGAGAGTGACAGCGCGTACAATTCTCAGAAACAAACAAACTGATGTGACTAAGTATATCTGTGATTGATAACTGGCCTGGTTTTTTAAAGGGAATGCTTGTTTTTGATAGTCACACCTTCGCCAGGTAGATATCGTGTTTACTTTCTTGTAACTTTCATTATTGGCGGTGTTTATTGTCTTCATCATCTCGATCACATGTTCGTATCGTTATTTTATAATTGCTTGCGTATCTAATTATTATGTACACACGTTACTTCGTCGAAAGCGATCTTGATTTTAAAGATTATTTTGCGTCATCTTCGGTTATACAATGCTGTCACATTTTTAAGGCTGCTTTCGCATTCCTTCACCACTTTTTATAGTTCGATATAAGAGATTGTCTATATTAAAATAGTGTCGCAGTAACTGGGTTGCGGTAATTCAATCTTCTTATACCGTGTATTGCGCCCACTGTATCTGCACTCTTGTTAAACTATGCTATTATAATCATTAGTCAAACTACAGACACATCAAATGGACTCGGAGTCTACTTTTTTTGTTATAAAATAATTCCACAGAAACCTCAAAATACAATTACGGTGAATCTGTAGGTATATGTATATATATTTTGGTGGAAACGTATTTCTATTGGTGACAATATAACTTCACTAGAATGTCAGTTAAACAATTTTTTTTATCACGTTTATTTTCAATCAAATTATATCCGAATGCCTTCTTAATATTAATATTTAATTTTCTATGTTCACTCTCTCCAATGTACTGCTGTTTCAAACTTTCTGGAAGCTGTTTGTTAATAATTAAATAAAATACTCTGATCATGACATACACATTAATTGTAATATTTTTATTTAAATTACACGAGGTATTTTACATATACATTGTGGACTTAAAATAACTGAAAATATTTTAGTGATCACAAAAATGAGTGGAAAAAAATGAATATATTTTTATTATTAATGTTTGGGCTACCATCTCGAAATCAGCTGTTTCTGTGAAGTACGCATTAGTGACTCACATTCGTATTGTGTTTGTTTAAAACTAGTTAGGCAAGAATTTATTAATTTTTAATAATAATATATATTTTTTTTTATATATATAATATATATATATATATATATATATATATATATATATATATATATATATATATATTATTATTATTTTCTCAGTTCAAATTCACCCTTTATAGCTATTAAAATAATTATTTTATTCTAAATTTTTACCGCACGGCGTATTGTCGTTTATAAACTCATTACAAAAATCACTAAATGTAACCACTGAATTTGTATATCTCATATTCGCATAGTGAAAATATCACATTTTTTTAATATTTAATTATGTGTATGAATTTTTTAACTTATGTGCGAATTAGAAATCTCCTTATGTACCTGGCTTATTTGAAGTAATTTCTTCTTTTTGCCCTTTCTTATTCTGTACGTGGGACGTTATTTGTTTATACGTATAAAATAAAAGAGTCGTATATGGAATGTATGATATAAGTTTTTTTTTATTACTCGGTTATTACTTTCATTCGTTCTAAATTAAAGGGTTCATACCCTCTATGTTATGTACTCTGGTAGACAATAGAGTTTTCACTCTGGCACCCCTGGATGTTCTGAAAGTCTCGAGTTGGGAATGTTCGATCAATACAATCCGATTTATAAATAATGATACTGAAAAATATCAATACAGAATGCAAAAAGGCATATTCAGTTCTTAATCACGTCTGGTTTTAATTTATTAGACCAAAATGTAAATTTAACCATCGCATGTCGTGCTGTCGATTAAATATAATTACAAAAATGCTGACAATCGATTAAAATAACATTATTATTTGTAAAATATGCCCATATTACTCGAGTTTATCCACTTAGCCTGCGTTTAGTGATGATATGACTACAGGGAATATATTGGATGATGATTGTATACACACAGGATCTAACATAGTAGATCAGTCTCTTTGTAAAATAGGACTCCCAAAGCGTATCTATGAATGAAGTCATTGTATCCAGCCTCTTTGTTGAATATGTATTTGCATATGAAGGGATGTAAGGCGTAGTTCGTGTAGTCTCGTAGGTGTCAGCTGATTATTGTACTTATACCTTATTTGGCCAGTCGAATGTTTTAATATCAAATTAAATTTACCATGAATTCACATACAAGCGAGTGCTTTATTGTATATACAAATCGATCGATCGATAAACAACCTCAATTGTTCAGTCCATCGATCACAATTCGCTTTGTCGACTACACACCTCGAGTCCCTATATACAAATCGAATATAAGGTAAAATCTTTCATCGATGATTGTTATTTTTTCACATATACACATGAGTCATCTGCCATTGTTCTCTTTGTGTGTGTTGTTTTTTATGTATTTATAGTGATTCATTTTAGGGACGCTGCATCTGTAATATTTTAAATCACTAATATAATTTTAACTCGAATAAAATTCCACACAAACTGCCATTAATCCGTTGCAGCCTCGCAAAAAGTCCTAGCAAAAAAAATGTTTTCAGAACGTACCACGTGTTTTTGAATAAAAAAAAATTGACAAATATTTATTGTACAAAACCAAATTATAAGAAATAAATTAAATGTATAGTGTAAGTTTCAGCAGCCAAATGCTTCTCCTTAATTTGTTCCATCTTATCATGTATATTAGTTGGAAGCTTTGAATCTATACAATTATCGCGCATAAAAATTCATATTAATTCATTCAGGTAGAAATTCTCGAATATTATTCGTCGTATCTGAAAACATTCGCATATCAGGGCATTTGTATCTCGAGGTACCACTGGGTGTGAGTATTTTGGAAACTGATTATTATTGCTTATCGTACTCACGATATTTCCTGCTGCATATAATGAATCATCTCAATTATTTGTGAAGTCACGCGGTCTCATTATCATCATTTTTTCCTGAAGAAGCCATACAAGTGATTGCATTTTTCTTGGCCTGGCTAATATTAACGCTCAATTTTATAGTTTTAATCGCGGTCTAGTTTATATAATATTAAAAATATATAAAATATACGCCTGGCGAGTAGTGGAAGACTCCCGCTGCGACTCTCCCGCCGAGATTCAATAAAATCAGACAGCGCACTCACACTACGTGCGATAATTGCTTGCATATGAGATATAAATAGATAAAATCTTCCGTCACTGTATCATTTCAGCCTTGCAGATCCCCCTGGCATACTGACCAGAGTTCGTCCTTTGTGAATTACGTTATTGACACGAAGATCAGAATGATTAGAGAGCACGACCTCAAAACTGTCGGGTGTTTTCATACGAATTAAATAATATGTACTTTGTTGTATCCGATTCACATTGGACACGTTTCGGATTATCGGCGCGACAGTTTGTAAACATGAATTTAATATCATCTGAAGTACAATTAACTTGCTTCATTATCACATTAGCGATGGTAAACCTTTTTTTGTTAGAACGCTGTTTTTGTACTAATTTTTTTAAATATTCCATCGTAATATAGATATGAACATTAGATATCGCATTGCTTATAAATAAGTCGTGTAGCCAGTGTATTGTTGCACTCTTCTCTCCTATTCGATAAAGGCATAAGTGTGTCTCCCTCACTCAACAAATTTCTAGTGCCCACTAGAGTGGTTGTGACAATACTTTGGCAATAATATTTTAAACATGTTAAAGAAGTAGTCTTTGGTAAAAACTGTGCCTAGATGTATTTGAGTGGATGTTTGAGTCCATATGATATGTAGTCACAATGCATTTACCCATTTTACTGTGAAATATAACTGAAGATATGAAGAGAGATGTTTACAGTATAATGTTTGCCAAGTAACTCATGTTTTTGGCTACTTGATCCACTTGAACTAACCACGCATTTAGCCACTCATCCGATATCTTATGTTTATATATATATCGTAATAAAATTTAGTCCTAATAATAATTATTAAAAACGTATTTGTCCTCCGGGTCTTGACCACTGTAAAGTGAAATTATTATTCCCTAAAAAGCTGTCTTACGAATTTTGCGTTTTTATGTTTATTTTATTTTTTGTTGAATTTAGAAATCCACCCTTGCGTGCTTCGTTGTTTATTCCGACAATTTTATTCCCCATTGAAAAACACGTGTTTCTAAAAAAGATTAATGCATATATATTGACATTTTGTAGTATAATGAAGTATTGTTCTTTCAATGTTTTATTAATTTTTTCAGAGGCTTTACTACAAAGTAGACCCCTACCACACATTCCAGCAGCTACTGCAGATATCGAGGGCAGCTCTACTTCAACTCCTGCCACTTCACTCGACACAGCTGCTGCTCGGTGGACTTCTAAAGAAAACCTCTTAGCTCACCACGATGACGATGATCCACAGCTTTTCGTAGCTTTGTATGACTTTCAAGCTGGTGGTGATAATCAATTAGGATTAAAAAAGGGTAATTAATTGTAGTAGAATCTATTTATGAATTATTCAATTCTCATTGACCCTGGTTTTATTGTTGTTTTTAAATTTAAAGGTGAACAAGTGAGGATTTTAAGTTATAATAAAAGTGGAGAATGGTGCGAAGCACATTCTGCATCGGGTCAAATGGGCTGGGTGCCATCAAATTATGTGACTCCTGTCAACTCTCTTGAAAAACATTCATGGTATCATGGACCTATTTCAAGAAATGCTGCCGAGTATCTACTCAGCTCTGGAATAAATGGAAGTTTCTTGGTAAATATTTTGTTTGTTTGACTCAATTAAGAATATCAATTAAGGATTTTGAACATTCATTAATCATTCTAGGTACGTGAGTCTGAATCTAGTCCGGGTCAACGCAGTATATCTTTGCGATATGAAGGTCGTGTTTATCATTATCGCATCAATGAAGATTCTGACGGAAAGTGTTTTGTAACAGCTGAGAGTAAGTTTGGTACTCTAGCTGAGTTGGTACATCATCATTCTATGCTGGGTGATGGTTTAATAACACAACTTCTATATCCCGCTCCTAAACACAATAAGCCCACCGTTTTTCCTCTCAGTCCGGAGCCTGATGAATGGGAAATTGATAGAACTGACATTGTGATGCGACATAAATTAGGTGGTGGACAATATGGAGATGTTTATGAAGCCGTCTGGAAGAGATATAATATGACAGTAAGACATTCAATTAATCCGTTGACACATCACAAGATTTTATATCTTATTGAATAATTGTATTTGTTAGGTTGCTGTGAAAACACTAAAAGAGGACACAATGGCTCTCAAAGACTTTTTGGAAGAAGCAGCCATAATGAAAGAAATGAAACATCCTAACCTAGTACAGCTATTAGGAGTGTGTACTCGAGAGCCACCGTTTTACATTATTACTGAGTTTATGAGTAAAGGCAATCTCTTAGATTATCTACGAAATGGAAACAAGGAGCAGATAACTGCTGTAGTTCTCATGTATATGGCAACACAAATTGCCAGTGGGATGAGCTATTTAGAAAGTCGAAGCTTTATTCATAGGTTTGTAATTTCTATTGCAATTAAATGTAGAAGTACGACTTCCTAAATTTATTGCGATTTTTTGAATGCGTTATTTTATCCAAATTTTGTAATTATTTCATTAGATTCTATTTATTCGCTTATCAATTTTATTTTGTGGTACGAATAGATTGAATATACTTACATACATTAATTTACGATTTTTTATCATGTATTTTTTTAAACTTAATTTTTCATTTCTTAACACGTTTACTGATTTTTTAATTGCTTGTTTTTTTATCATGTATATTTTTTTTAAATTTAATTGTTCATTTTTCAACACATTTACTTGCATAATTTTTGCGGATTTAACATTCGTTTTGCATACACATAATTTACATCATTAGTGTAATATACAACTGAGCAACGAGTTCATGTGATAAATTATTGTCTGAATTTTTAGAGACCTCGCTGCTCGGAATTGTCTGGTAGGAGAAAACCATCTGGTGAAGGTGGCAGATTTTGGCTTAGCTCGACTAATGCGAGATGATACTTATACTGCTCATGCGGGTGCTAAATTCCCCATCAAATGGACAGCTCCCGAGGGTTTAGCCTACAATAAATTTTCCACCAAATCTGATGTGTGGGCTTTTGGCATTCTGCTCTGGGAGATAGCCACATATGGAATGTCACCATATCCTGGAGTGGATCTTACTGATGTTTACCATATGTTAGAAAAGGTGATACAAACATTATATTTGTAAATATTTAAGTCTTGCATTGATATTTTGCGTTAAGCATTTAAAGTGCGTTAGAAAAGGTACAATTTTTTAATGTTATTTAATTAATATATTTTCATTTCAGGGTTATCGTATGGAATGTCCTCCTGGTTGTCCTCCCGCTGTGTATGATTTGATGAGAGGATGCTGGCAGTGGAGTGCCCAGGATCGTCCTTCTTTTCGTGATATTCACCATGCTCTCGAACATATGTTTCAGGACAACTCAATAACTGAAGGTCAGTTGTACTGTAAATTTTTTATAAATTATGATATTTTTTATCTAAATGTTGTTATTATTATTTATTGCAGAGGTAGAAAAGACTCTTCAAGAAGGTAGTGTTGAAGTGCTGGGAACGCCACAACTTTCTCATAGAAGACAACAACTATCTTTAGATGGCGCCTCTTCACAAATGACTACATTTGGGGGCACAAGTCTTAAAAGTGGTTCTTTAAATTCAAAGACCAGTTCTGCAGTCGTAACTTCTGGTGTTCAAATGCGCAGACCTATTAATAAGAGAGGAAAACAAGCTCCAACCCCACCTAAAAGAACCAGGTGACTAATTATTCATGTTGTGATGCCTTTGAAAGTCCATAAATGTATTCAAAATTATCTATTACAGTTTACTCTCCTCGTGCAGCTCCTTCAGAGAATCTCAATACAATCCTGATGATGGTCACCCTACTGTAATTTCTGAAGATCAAATTAATGGTATGATTATTTTATTTTTATTCAAATTTGATTGTATAGATATATTTTAAGTTTTTTTAACAATTACAGGTAGTACTCGCGATAGTAAAGTTGCAGTAGGCAGAACTGCTTCATCAGATGGATCTCTTCAAGAACATACTCCTGATACAGATGATTCACAAGGCGAAGGTACAATACCTTTAAGCCATGTACATGCTCGATCTTCTTTCAAAAGAGCTCCTATTATGGGTCACCGGCAATTACATCAAAGAGGAAACAAGGTGGTTCAAGTTGCTGCATTGGAAGTTCAAAATGTGAAACGGGCCATCAATCGCTATGGAACTCTTCCCAAAGGTGCGAGAATTGGCGCATATTTAGATTCACTCCGCCAAGGAGGTCTAACCTGTGATACACCTGAGACAGTACACAATGAGGAAATAGAACAAAGTCGACAGCCACCTCATATGATTCGGAGTAATTCTTCCGGAGGGGTTACGGTACCAGCCACCCCAGCATCCACAGTGTCTATTGGTAGTGCACCAGCTCCAGCTTCACCTCCCACTTCAAGAGGCCGACGATCAACACCTGCTCTACGTACATTTCGTCCGTGTGAAACTGGTCGAAGTGGTAGTCCGGGAAAAGCCAAACCAACTCTTGCAGATTTAGAATTTCCCCCACCGCCCACTGATTTACCGCCACCACCAGATGATATCACTTGTTTACCTCCAGCACCACCAATTTCCGATTCTTGGAATTTAGGGGATGGTGCTGAATTTCATATTTCTAAACAGAATGCATTGAATTCACCTATCACAGAAGCTTGTCAATTTTCCCTGCCAGTTGAAAGTGGCATTCACGATACACTTTTCACCATGCATTCCAAAAATGATCTCGATGATCATTCAAAAAATAGGAATAATATGAAAGAGATGCTTGAATTGCAACTTGTTGCTGAAATAAAGGAAAGGGCTGATAAGAAACACTTTAAAAATTTTGATGATTCTCCCACTAACGGAATAGATATGGCATTTGCCTCTATTGGAGATCCAGCTGCCAGACTTGTTTCTGAACTTTCTGAAAGTTTGAATATTGAGTGTAATAATACGAAAGATGACAGAAGAGGTTGTGAAACAGATTTAAATAAAGGTGTCTCAGTATCACCAATAGATTTGAAAACTGGGCTACGTAAAACATCATTCAGTTCTGATAATTCTAAATCTGAAAATAATACATTTAAATCTCAATTGAAAAAGATTGATCCCGCCAAAAAGAAAAACTCTGGGAAGGAACAAGAAAATACAGGAAACATAATTGACTTCAAATCCAGATTGCGAAAAGTTGAGACTGCAAATGGAACCACAAAGAAAAGCGATTCTGAAAATAATCCGGATGAAAAGGAAAATCTAAACAAGGAACTTAAAGAGGCATCCGAAACAATTATCAAACCTGTAGACAGTAATCAAAATTCATCATCGCCACATAAAATAGAAGAGGAAGATGACAAACGCCGCAGTACGGGCAGTATCAGTAGCTTGAAAAAGTTGTGGGAACCAAAAGAGTCCATTACCGATGCAGCAATCTCACAACTCAGTCCAAAGTTATCAATGAGAAATAATAAACAACCATGCAAAGATGAAAAAAGAGATGAATCTGGTAAGTTGGATAGCAAAGAAATGGCTTCGGAAGCATCTAGCAACATAATGACAAGAAGCTTGAACACGTCAAATAAAACTGCTGATCGTAGAGGGTGGCCCATGGGTTCTGATGATAAGCCCGCTGTTCCCGTCAAACCTCCTGTCAAAGCAATGAAACCTGTGATATCAGGCAAAGGTCCGGGTGCAATATATGCTACACCCATGGCTCCCATTATTACACCCAAGGCCAAAACTCAACCTGAAATCGAGCTAAAGGATTCATCGGCAAAAGGTACCAAAGAAAGTATAATTGAAATGTCTCAAGCCTTGGAAACCAGTATTGGCGGTATGAAATCCAACAACAAAATCGCAGGATCATCGTGGTTACAGCTCTCGGACAAGTTAGGAACATTTCATACTACATGTGTAGATTACTGTGATGAATTAGGACCTCCTCAACAAAGGTTCCAAGTCCGTGAAGCTGCCAGCCGTCTTGAGACATGCAATCGAGCCGTCAAAGCAGCGGCTGCCAAATCCAAGACGGCTCCCGATGTGAACGGTCCCAAAATCTTGAGTGATGTATCGACAGCACTTCGAGAACTACTCACTGCTCTCGATCGATAAACTATTATTTCTCTTCAATAAAACGTTCCTTCTATGTTTCAATTCGTATATATTTAGATTGGCTGATAAAATGCAATAAAGTGTAACTAATATATAAGTCGGCTTGTTGTGTACTGTTTTGAAGATCCTGACTATGCTTCAGCCAAGTCCGAAGGCGTATCATATTTGTGATATTAAATTGTATTGCAACAATCAAATCGGCTGATAGGTTTTTTTCAACTTTTGATATTGTATATGCTATTTTACCTTATTAGTATTGCTGTAATCTAAGCAGTCGCCAAAATTTTACTTCCTTAATCCCCAAGGCCTTGTTGTTTTAAATTTATATATATACATATTTTCCGATTTTATTATATACATATTCGTCGTAGCAATATCGTTTTGTGCACATTATGATCAAAATCCATTCATATGTCTAATGTGGTATGACAAATTATTGTGATAGTATTACTGAAACGAAGCTAACATAGTAAATGAGATGGATAATAATATAATACTCAGTGGGGTGTCGTTTGATATGATATCTGAAATTTGTTCTCGGTGTGTCCTCTAAGTGTAAATATTTCAAAACAATTATGATTGCATCACAATATACATTTTTAGATGGTATATAAGACACGTTCGTGCGAATGGACAGGATAGCGCTACAAACTTTATTTAATATATTCTGTGTTTTTAATAATGTAACGAGTGTGGAGTTCAATCAAATCAATCATAAACTGAATTGTAAATAGTATTTACTATAATATTGTAGTCTCTATGGATTTTGACTTTTTGAAGAGGTGCTGAACATGTGAGTGTTTTGTGTATTTTTTATACAAGAGGCGTGATGTGTGCTTTTATGACGACGGAATGTAGGAATTAAATTTAAATGACATTTATTTTTTCAATCATTATCATCGCCCATAATTTTCAACCTTTTAAACGTTTAACCGATAATCAACCGACATGCAATTTGAAATCAAATTATCCTCTACGTCTAGTTTTGAGACTGATTTCTGAAATTCAATAGATGAAATTGCCAAATCGTAACTGCCCCTTACTTTATCAATTGCTCAATATGTGCGAAATGTAAAAAAAAATTTAAGGTTGTTTTATCAGTACTTAAGGTTTTTTTTCAAATGTTTCAAATCGTCTCTTTGTGTTTATTTTATAGTTTTTCGATTGTTCATCCACAAAATGCCATATTTTATTTATTTCATCGAGGCTATCTCGTCAATAAACAAATATTATATGTATTATATCATAAAATTTGTTGTGTAATTTTTATCCATGATCAATTTATATATTTTTTTTTGTGTACATTGAAATAGTTTAATGAATTTTTTTTTTTTAAATCCGAGTATACAAACATGTTAGTATTTAAATTGAACATTGTTGGCGTGATTGTCGTCATTCATTCATAATTCCGAAATGCGTGCTGTGATAAAGTGTAAATTGTGAAAGGCTGTCGGTGTCTGGTGACAATTCATCGCTGAGACATTCCGGGATCTTTGTGAATTTAAAAATACAAACAATAATTGACGAGAATATGTTCAGGCGCCGTCTTTCAAGTTTACTCACAATCGCGAACAACTGTCATATGTTTAAAGTTTTTAACATAATGAAATATGCTAGTCTTTATATATATATATATCCATTCATACAATACATCTAGTAATTATAGTTTGTACTTGTAAGTATTTATATTTATATAAATATTCATAATAAATGAAAATACAGATTATTCATATAATTTTTAAAATATTGTCAGCCATTCACGTGGTTTGTCCAGTCAAAGTGTACGGTTCGCAAAGCTAGTTTCTTATGTGTTTTATTCTCTCTTTTTGTTTTTTGTTGTAAGTTACATTCTCCGATCTGGATAAAGTCGCTATCAATTTTGGTTTGCATGATTGCCTGTCAATTAAAATGCGATAATTTAAGGTGTATCGCGATAGGTATTGTAATTAATTAGGTAACAGAGCTGCTTTAAAACTACTCATTACAGTCTGTAAAATTTCTTGTTTTTTTTTCTATCATGAAATGTTAATTAGTGAACCCAAAGATATGATATTCCAAACTGCATTCATCAATGTGTAAGGGAACATGAAACACTAAATAAAAATGTTTTCTTATTTATGAAATGTGTTTTATTGTTGCGTTCATTTTGCTTCCTTGATTCCTTTCCAATGTTGCGTTGCTTTTTTTTTGCAGTGATTTTCATGCCTTTTTTTTATTTTGAAATTTTGTGCGTTCGTCAACAATAAACATTTTCAAAACAAACCATAGCCGAATTTTCGGAAGTTTATTTTTGGAGGGCGACACAAGCGACGCTCGACAGCAAAGGCGTCGTCAGATGTTGTCAACCATTTAAATTAATAATTAATAAATTGGTTTCAGCTTCTGGATCTTTTATAAGGAAATTCAGCATCATTAAATTTAATGAGAAATACATTACAAGTCATGTGACGTCAGTGCTCTCAATATACTTTAGGTTAGCAATAATCAGACTTAGTCCAAGTTAGTGTAATGAAGTGTTTTGACGTATTCGACTACTGCTACGACTATCTTTATTATTTTATTATCTGATATTTACACATTAATCTATAGTTATCATTGATAACTATAGATTAATCATACATAACATATTATAAAGTTAAAGATTGTTCAGGCAGTATCCGAAAATTCAAATAGAATAATACATTTTACCAATTAATAAGGCAAAAACCTGTTTTTTCACCCTCTTTGCCGAGGTTTTGTTATCACAAATCAATTATTATATTCATGGGACAAACTAAAAAATAATGAATTTTCACCCTCTTGGCTGAGGTTTGAAAATCACTTTTTGTCATAATAAAAATAATTAATAATACTAAATATATTTTTTATTTAGATATTTTTATGTAAAAATTATAGTCCTGAATTCTTTTTCTGGTTCTTACAGTAAATATATTCACTTTTTTTACATTTAACAAAATCCATTACTCTCATTGGGTTGTTCTTTTAATTCCCCCGAGATTTTTTATAGATCTAGTGCATTTTTATGTAAAAGGATATTAAATAATTTATCTTGTAGGCTTAATACCAGCGTAATAGCTCAGGGAATAAGACGCTTGGATACAAATACTGTGGTCATGGGTTCAAATCCCACTCAAATCAACAATGTTTAAATTGAGTTGATCGGTTATTACGACTGGGAGATCGGGAATAATATTAATAAAATCCCAATCGATGGTCTTGATACAGGTTTACTCTGATTTCGTGGATTGTAAGGTAAATACTAATTCGGTGACCTGTGTAACTAGTAATAGTTAAGATGAATTAACACGTTGTAGTGTCTAAAAAACCCTCTCAAAAAGGTCCATTAGAGATATAGGTTCTAAATGTTCTATGTAAAAACTTTTCAATAAAAATATATACATTGAAAAATGCCTTCATTACGGATTACACGAGCCAAAAAACTAATACAGCATTTATTCTATGTATAATTTAATTTAACTGGAAACTTCACACCCTAAATTTTCCAGATCAGTAAGTCACTTGTATTTTTATTAGCAAACCTCGGCAAAGAGGGTGAAAAGGGAGCTTTTCATTTGTTCACAATATCAGAACACTGCGTAACATTTTTACAATAAAGGTATTATGTAAGTAAAACGATATTTTAATATTATTATGCATATAATGCTCAAAAAGTGTTATTTTTTAACCAATACCCGAAATCAGAGTAAACCTGGATCAAGACGATCGATCGGGATTTTATTAATATTATTCCTGATCTCCCAGTCGTCATAACCGATCAAATCAATTTTTTTTACTCGAGCGGGATTTGAACCCATGACAAACAGTATTTGTAAACACGCGCCTTATCCTCTGAAATATTAAATTGGTGAATCAAAAGCTCCAAAATACAGTTTATGAAAATATCGTAAATTCATCTAAATATTCCCTCATTTTGATGTTATAAATTTTTTTTTCCAAAGACATTGTATGATTAAGTTGTTCATTCATATTTAAAACTTTTGGAAATGTGAAAGCTGTTGTTAAATAAAATAATAATAAAATATAAATGTGTTTATTAATAAAATATGTACTTGAAAATCCACCCTTCTGTCTTGAAAATCCAATATATTTTTTTTTTGAAATATGAACGAGTACTTAATCAAATGAACAATATTTCACCGATACTCAAAATGTTCCTTAATGATACCCTAACTTGTGTCCGCCAAATGTCATTTTACTACCTTTCAATTATATTTCCTTATAGTTTTAAATTGCTCATAATTATGGAGACCTGCGTGGCTTTTAATTGTATTTTAATTATTGCTTTATATTATAATTCGGTAAAATGTATTATGAATTAACAACAAATTTGCATTAAATTAAATATAATAATTGATGTATGATAACCATAGCCAAATGGCATTTGACTACCTTATAATGCTACTTTTCGGCAAAAATGTCATAATAGCAGCCACATATTTGCTCTTTCCAAATAGATTTGGACTCTTTTTTATTGAAACAATGAAAAAAAAACAGCATGACAGATGTAATTTATTTAGAATATCTATTTGGGTTAAGAAATCAATTTATTAGCGGTTTTTTACAAATATATAAATGCTACTTTTTAGAGGCACATTTTGGCGGACTCTGGTTATATATCACCCCCTGTCTGTCTTGTCTGTTTCTTTATAAATAATTAATAATATATGTATTAATTTAATTGGTTTATAGTATTGTTGGGCAGCTCTTTATAATGGGAGACGGTGATGTGTGTAGCGAGAAAGTGAACATTGTGAAGCAGTGTCGACGCGCACATCCTGGCGTCTGGACGCCCTCAACGCTCTCCATACTAAATATCGAATTACACACATTAATAATAAAAGACACACACAAATAACTCAACGATCAAAGAACGCGCACATTATTAGTGAACACGATCCAACAAGCGGACGAACGAGCGTCGGATACAGCTGCGCCGACGGTAAATAAATATTTATTAAAACCATATTCATTTATAAAGAAAAGTGGGTGTAAAATTAGAACGTGGATGTGAAGTTCTATTTGCGGACGTCGCCTTCATTCTCCGACGCCCGATCGAACAAACTCGGCCTCTCCAAAGTTTTCATCTTTTTACAACCGAAATCCATTCACAAATTCCTTATAACTAATATTAATTCAATGCCAGCTTGATAGCTTTGTGGATACAAATACTGTGGTCATGGCTTCAAGTCAAATAATTTTTAAATTGATTTGATCGATTATTACGACTGGGAGATCAGGAATAATATTAATAAAATCACGATCGATCGTCTCGATATCCAGATTAACTCTGATTACCTGTATTGTAAGATGATTATTAAGTCGGTAACCTGTGTAACTAGTAATAGTTAAGATCACCGACAGACAATTAATTAACATGTTTTTGTGTCTAAAAAAAAACAATATATAAATAATTATTGACGGGAGTCCCTTGTAAGGAATATAGAGGTAGTTTCCCAGGCCAACCACAACAATGAGTCTTTAGAACTAGTAGATCTACCAAGTGACACAATTAAAACTCTAAACATGTAAATACTGCATGAATATGACATTATAGTCTTCTGATGTGTTGAAAATATTATCAATCAAATCTTGTGATGAATTTAAAAAAATGCGCGTCCACCGGTTAATATTGATACAAACATGTAACCAATCAGCATGATTTTTTAAAATTTTAACTATTGGTATGAGTTTCATAATGATCGTATATTCCCGGATCCCGGAAACAATATTGTGATGTTAATTCAGCTTGGCTCACATCCAAAATTTGCAGTGCGTCATTGTTATGGCTTCTAGATAACACATAAAATTGTACGATTATTTGTAATTGATTTCAGGCACAACGACACAACGAAGAAGTGAAGCGAAGCAATGTAAATTCAACAGTGTAAATGCGACTGTAAATCGGCAACAAAGGAACGATGTCTTACAGGAGTTATGTGAGTTTATTATAATTGTACAGGTTATATTTAAACATACAAAGTGCGCGATCTAATTATATTTGACTTTTGAGTTAGTCATACTAATGCAAATAGAAAGTCCTAATCACACCTTCATGCCAAAAACATTTTTTTAATATCCTCGGCAATCGTTACAGGATAAATTAAACAATGTGAACATTAATATTATAATGGAAATTTTCAGCCAAATTAATTATCAAACACAAATGTTTGATTCCAATAATATTGCCTAAAAGAATGTTGAATCCTTCAAAAATCTATAATTATTAAATACAATTATCGAATTAACCACCTACCATTTTTTTAAACAAATAATTTATTGGTCAAAAAAACAAAAAAAGAATGTGTGCCTATTCTAAAATGATTAATAATATGTTTATTTTCTTATAAGATACATTTTTTTAAATAATTTATATAGGTATTAGAAATTTGTTTTGAAAATGTGAAATATACCCTTTTCTATTAAATTAAATAATTAAGTAAGTTTTAGAAAAATATGGTAATATTATATTTATAACTGACTGAAGTGTTATTTTCGGTAGTCCAAATTGAAATCTCTATATTTCAAATGCACTGTTAAAAGTTACTACGAAAACATAAATCCATTTTATTAAGGTTTTATATTGTAAGGGTGTATGTGAATTATTTAGTATGGATAGAGGAATTTCAAAAATATAACCAAACCCATAATTTTACTTCTAGAAGATGCAAAATCGCGTCTAAAATACCACAAAGAATGGTGATTAGTAGTAATTCACAAATAATCATTTCCCATATATTATATAGGTTAGTCGGTAACTTGGTGAAAATATTTATATTTGATATTTTTTTATTTTGATATCTGAATTAGGTTTTTTTTAACTACTGAATAGTGGCTGTGTTTGAGCTTCCGGTGATATGGTCCTATGGGATACTATAAATAGTCCAGAATGCACCCGAGTCCACTGCCCTGATGTGACACTTTGTATCACTATTAATAACATTAAACGAAATTTTTAAAAAAAGTCAATAAAAAAGCTCGTATCACGTGTGAATTATACATTAAAGTAAATCAATAATATATCTCTATAGTCATGTAACTTCACTTCCATTGGTTATTTTCAAACTATAGTTAGACTTATTTTGAAGGAAATATATCGAAAGATGAAATAGGACAAACCTATAAATTCTCCCGTATTATATTTACTTATGAGATGTGAAAATAATCCTTAATAATAATTAGTAATATTATTTTAACATTAAGTATATTTTTAATGAAACGTATGAGTATTTTGTATTCGATAAAAAAAATTCAATTAAAAACAATCTAACACTAAATATAATAAATGTAGATTAGGGATTTGAACAATTTTGAACGACTATTTTTTACTATCACGACAATTAATAATATTTGAACAGATTATCAAAATGTAATATATGCATACGGGATATATATATATATATATATATATATATATATATATATATATATATATATATATATATATATATATTTATTTATTTATTCTTCCGTATATTATTAATAAATATAAATTATTAAGGCATGTAATTAAATCGCTATGTTGAATTTTTATCAATGAATTGAAGTCTAATTTATTACAAAAAAAATATTATTATAATAATCCTCATGAGCTGCACTTTATATAATCTAAACAATTCATTATTATTTCATGAATAATATAATTTTGTGTATTGAATCGGCCTTGTGTAATAATCCCCCAAAAAGTCATAGGTAATTTTGTTTTTTTAATCATAAAAAGGTGACGATGTATATTATTTAAAATAATAATAAATCCCTTTAAACACCAACTCATTTATATAAATGACAAGTCAGCTTATAATACAGTAGGCGTGAATGATTATTTATTCGTCCGCCTTAAAGATGTTATAATGCAGATTAATAATTTAGCAATATATATTATATTTTAGCATTAAAATGAAGCTTCTTTGCCTAAGAACTAACTGTCTGTTATATTAGAGTTGTTGAGACTGTTGCCAATACAACAAAACCATCACAACTCAAAAGTCACCACACCTAGAATAGAACCTGGCGAACCCTAATTATAACTAAAGACACCGGCCGCAACATATTAAATTATATTATTTTAATATCACTCATTTATAGTGTGTATGGATCAATTGAGAGGGAACATAATGTGGATATTGTAAGGAGGATGTCCTTAAAGGATATTGCGAGATTAACTCTTGATGAATGACTTTATCATTACCACCGGACATTCAATAAAATGGCGTGCATTTCCTTCACTATTCAATCATTAATATGCTGTTTTTGATATATGGGGATTTCTAGATACTTAATAACAATATTTTGATACTTCCTTGGGTTGGGAGACTTTTGAAGAGTTAGTTCCTTAACCAAAAACTCGACATTATGTCATTTTATTATTAATTCAAAAAAAGATGATACCAATGAGTTTTATTAAGACAGATTATTTTTTAATAATTAGACTTCAATTCATCAATAAAAATTGCGCGTATATTTATTAATAATATATGGAAGGAAAAATAATATCGCATGTGTATTTATTACAATTTGATAATATGTATTTCCTTTTTCATTATAGAAAAAAACCGTGTTTTACTTGCTGGATTCGTGGTTATGGAACTATGTGCCTCATTTTAAACTAATTGAAAATAATCTGAAGTGGACTTATTAATTAAACAAATTAACTTGATATTATATGATATAACAAGGATCTCATATTTTCACGATAAATTAAAATACTTTAGACATAATACGCGTTATAACAATATTTAATTATTTATACTTCATCATTCTTCATATTTTTATTTATTTACTAAAATAATAAACGATCACATTTTAAAAAGAAAACTTTTTTTGATATATTATATTAAAAAAAACGTATTAAAGAAATTAATCATGTTTAGATTAAAACAATCGTAGAATTAAAAAAAATTATACCTACAATTCATATTTATAGGTCAAATAAAAAAAAAGTTTTGCTATTCTTTGTGGTTATAATAAAATATAAATCAGCTAGGACGATAATTACATTCCTTTACTTCCTTTAAAAGGTATTTACTGAAATCAATAATTGAAAACACTGAATATAAAATTTATTAACTATAATTAAAAAAATATATGGATAATAACACGAACATGTGTATTTTGCAATATTGTATGGGGAAGTGTTGGCAAATATCCAAATGCTGTAAAGTGATGAAAACATTAATTAACCCCAAAACACCCACACTATTGATGAATTAGAGCATTAGATATAAAAGTGTTATTACTTTTGAAACTTACTGATATTTGTTTAAATAAACAATTTAAATTTCAGGGCTCATGGACTAAAGGTGATTTGGGCACCAGCTCCTACTCATCGAGAACTTCTTCTTCTAAACCAGACTTGTCTAGTTCATTGAAAAAGGTACAAATCATTTGATGTAAATCAACTGTTGAATATAATCGCGGAAGTGAGTCGATGCAGCTTAACATTTATGGCACACAAAATATACTGCATTTACACGTGTTAATTGTTTTCGAAATACTACACTATTAATAATTTATTTGTTAGTAATATGTGTGTTTATTTTATTTTTTCAGTATGATTATCGTACCAGTAGTGACAGTGCAAGAACAACCCAGACAATACTCGACAAAACTCCAACAGTAAGCAGATATACAACCCCCACATATTCCAGGACATATTCTTCATTATCTTCAAACAGTTACTCTTCCGAACCGAAATCCCAGCCCAAGGAGCCTGAAACCTCCACAAATAGATATGGCAGTTATACGTCAAGTAATGATAAAACCAGCCTTAGCAAATATTCCTCTTCAAAGCCGACCGAAAGAAAAACCGATTCTTTGGCTCCTCCTTCATACAACAACAGATTGTGTTCCCCAAAACCGAAAAGTAGAGACCCCAGCCCTAATCCTGCAGAGAAAACAACAGGATACTCATCATATGGCAGGACGAGGGCGGGTGATGATACCGATAGAAGCAAAGTAAAGGATAAGTCCAGCGAAAAAGACATTCCGAATAAAACGACCAAAGTGTCGTATGGCACTTCGCCTTATTCCTCTTACAAACTTTATTCAAGAACTTATAGTCGACCTATCCAGAAAGACGAACCCAAGTTAGACACTTCAAACAATGGATACGGAACTGCCTCGAGATATACGAGTTCATATTCGAAAAATACCAGCTATTTGGACAAACCAACGACAACTGTAACAAATGTATCACCAACGCCGTATTCCTCGCTAAATGGCAAAACAAATGGAGTCTCTTCGGAAGATACAAAGCAAGATAAAGAGAAAATAGATATTAAAGTTGAAGAATCTGAAAGTGAAGACGAGTCGTCTGATGAAGATAATCAAGCAATGATTTCTGTCACAGTTGTTACCAGAGGCACATCGCCAACAGCGCCTTGTTCTTCTGTTTATTTGAGAACACGACGAGCAGATATGGCGAAAACAATCGAAAAAACTATAACCAGACCAAAGAAAAAACCCCAGACAGTCGATAAAGAAATGCAATCGGATAGAACTGATGATTCTACGAGAAGTTTAAGATATGCAAGCTCTTCGCGGGTTTCCCCTTGGTCATCATATATGGATTCCAAATACTCTAGCCCTTCAAGGTATACTTCAGGAATAAGCGGACGATACAGTAGTAGTTATTCTAGCTCTAAAGATTCTTCCTTACACAGTGCTTCGATAAAAGATGAATCGAAGCCTTCGAAATCTCCAGAAAAAATAAAACCCATCGAAGTAGTAACACGGGTTGAAACTCCACCCGTTAAAGTTGATATTCCAACAAGCTGTGTCACAGAAATAGTTACTAATTCAGAAATCGAAAAAGAACCAGCCTCTTTTATTTGTCAAAAAGAAAAATCACCACAGAGAGAAAGCTCAATCCCTGTCATTGATAGATGTAAATCAAAGTCTAAAAGTCCTACATTGACACCGACCAGAGACCAGCCAATATCAGATTACAATAATCAATTACCACCTCAAGTGCCAAAGTCAGATTCCACACCAGCGTCGAAATCGACATCAGCAGTGAGTTCCATCAATAAAACATTGAAATCGACTGGTAAAAAAATTGTGAAAAAAGTAAGATCAAAAGAGGGTGAACCGAAAAAGAGGCTTATAAAGAGAAGTGTTTCTACAAGCTCTGGAGATTCTGAATCGGGAATACCAGGCGAAAGTGCATCTGACGATAATTCCCCCAAGAAGAGAGTAGTAAAAGTCAAATCTACTAGTTCTAAAACAAAAGTAAATTCCGAATCTAAGACTGACAGCTCCAGCACATCCGATAGCAGTAGACCCTCGAAAATAATTTCCAGAAAGGCAACTTCAGTCACAACCAGTGGAACAGATTCGAATTCAATGTTGTCAAGTAGTTCTTCGACGGAGGATGATATGGAACAATCTAAAGTAAAAGGTGATAACATTAAAGCGTTAAATTATGAAATTAGACGGAGTGGATCATCAAGGACGTCGGTTTTGGCTTCATCAAATGATGAGATGTCTTATGACAAATCAATAAAACCATCACCAAGCCCTGTTAGTCATAAAAGCGAGCCTCGAACTGAAGAAGCTAAATCATTCTTAATGCGCGCTCTTGCTCCCGTAACGAGTCTTTTTAAAATGAGGAGTGTAGAAAATAGTGATAAAAGTGACTGGTTAGCACACGCTTGTGATTCAGATCCAAACACATTAAACGTCCTGTCCATTGCAACAGACAGTGAAGGAAAAAACGACAATAATAACAACAGTAATCACGAAAAACCCAAGATTATAAAACACGTCGAGTCTGGTGAGAGAGCTTGGTGGTTAGATTCTAACAGTGATAAAATAGATTCAAATAAAAGCAACTCAGTAGTTAAAATACTGGAGCCGGAAGAAAATAAACTGCCGAGTTCGGAAGATAACAGTTTTAAATATAAGTTACAAAAGCAGAAAAGCGGTGAGAGAGCTTGGTGGTTGGAGAGTAATGGTAATATACCCGAAGGCATTGAAATTCTTCCACCCAGCCGCAAAGAATCCTCAGAAAGCGATCAATCTGAACGCTATAAAATGTATAAAATTAGGCCCAACGAATCTGGAGAACGAGATTGGTGGTTGACGAGTGAGAGTAGTAAAAATTCTGAAAACAACCAATCTAAAGAGAATGAAAAAAGGGATAGCGATAAGTTCACATTGAATGTGGTTAAAATAAAGCACGTCGAAACAGCGGAGAAGGCGTGGTGGTTGTCCAGTAATAATGATATTCCTGAAGGAATTCAAAAGTTTTCCGCCACATCTGAATCTGAGTCTAGCGATTCGAATAACGCAAATGAGACTAAAATCAACGGCAAGGCTTCTCATTTTCCGGCGAATGTCCAAGGGGAAGAAGAAGATGAGGAGCCTTTGGGAGATCGAAGGAGTCCTGAAGGTCTGGAAACACCTCACATCAGAGAGGAATTTTCAGGAAAGATGCCACCGTACGACAATGTCCATGATATGCACACAACATCGCAAAAATCATCACACAAATCAAGGACGAAGTTCATCTCGAGACACATGGACATCGACGATATCCTGGGTTGTTCTGGTCAGATTTTCGGGCCCAGGATAGATAGGATATTGTCGAGGAAGACAGGCCAAGAAATAGTCGAGGGTGATAATTCTGAATGCAGGGAAATTAATCCAGCACAAGTTAGAATCCACGACAGTACAGCCAAAAGACCAGTCATTCAAAGAGTCGTAGACAGGTAATTTTTTTCAACCTACCATAGATATAAACTTAAGATATTGCATGAGTGACTAAATACGTATTTAGTTCAAGTAGATCAATTGGTCAAAAACATGAGTTACGTGGCAAACATTATACTGTAAACATCTCTCTTCATATCTTCAGTTATATTTCACAGTAAAATGGGTAAATGCATTGTTACTACATGTCATATGGACTCAAACATACACTCAAATACATCTAGGCTCACTTTTTACCAAGAGACTACTTCATTAACATGCTTAAAATATAATTGCGTGGTAATAATTATTGTCACAGCCACACTCAGGGGTCACTAGAAACGAGTTGAGGGACGGAGACACACTTATACCTTTATTGAAAAGGAGAGAAGAGTGCAACAATACACTAACAACGCGAAATATTTATATGCAATGCAAACATACACTCAAATACATCTAGGCTCACTTTTTCCCAAAGATTACTTCTTTAACGTGTTTAAAATATTATTGCATTTTAATCGCCAAAGTATTGACACAAGCACCCTCAGCGGTCACTAGGAAATTTTTAAGTGAGGGAGACACACTTATGCCTTTATCGAATAGGAGAGAAGAGATAAACAAAATTACACGAATTATTTATATGCAATGCGATATCTAATGTTTAACTACCTATTCATATTTTTCCAATTTATATTATGAATATATCAATTTCAGGAGTGATATAATCGACTGCAGAAACGAGAATGAACTTCGGGTAAGTTTATTTTAATTTTATATTAACGGTTAGTATACAAATTGTATCCCAGCAAACAAATTAAACGAATATTGTGGTTGGTGCATTGAAATCATATCGATATATTATTTCTAGTTCTAGGGTGGTAAAGTTTCAATTGCATAGATGTTATGTTATGTAATAATAACAGTATTATGATGATGTAAACATTTTGTAATGATAGATGTTGTCCTTGGAACAGCTGACAGAGGTTTGACTGACTACTTTGTTGCCTGGTTCTTGTTCAGGAATGCAAGGGGCGGTTGTCCTCTCAACTACGACATTGCTTTCATCTCAATTATAACGATGTTAAGTAAATAAATAAATTAACTTCAAGGTGATGTGAGCCTCATATCTATAGAAGTATTATGCGTACTGTTTTAACACAATGAAACGTGGTCTTCACTACTACATGCGCATATTATACATACACATCACACATACGTGGGCTGTGGCCATCTGTAATATTTTAATCCCTAAAATCTGACACTCGAGAGCAACAAGATTTTTTATATAAAATTGATATATCCTTGAATATATCACTTTACCATATTAAGTGAATGTTATTAGATAGATCGACAAGTGACAGATAAACAGTACGAGCGCTAAAAGCAGCGCCTCAAGCGGCTGTCAATGACCCGCAAAAATAAAATTGACATTTAAATATAAGAAATATGCGCGTTAATATAACAATATTGTGATTTTTTTATTATAGCTATAAATACAATCATGGTCGAGCCACTTTTCTCCGATTTCCTGGATTGTAAGGCGATTCAAAGAAATTAATAACAATATTGTAATTAATTTAAAAAAACCGAAATGAATTGTTTTTTATTGTTTGACGTTTGCTTTAATAACTAAGTATATATTTTTAAAATTTATTATTTTAAATGTAGGAAGCTTATTTATTACTATTCATAAAAATTGTCCCTTTTCTTCATTTGTGCCATCTCTTTTTTCACCTTGTTCTTCGCTCTTCTACAACGCAAGTGGATCGTCTTCAAACGAAGGTCGTATACCGCATATCAATGTATTTAAAAAATATATCATATAGAATACGAAAATTTTAGTGACAAATTCACCTTTGTCTCCCCATATTTGATGTCCTTTAAAGTATTATTGGCACTTCTAGCTTCAAAAAAGAAGAAGTCCAAAAAGAATAAGATATTGTTGTGACAAGTGACAGATAAACAGTACGAGTGGTAAAAGCAGCGTCCCAAGTGGCTTTTATATGAAACCTTGATGTGATGATGAAATGATGAATTCGTCTTATTGGCACCTCCATATGTATTAAGATTCAAGATAGATAACAATATTTATTTCCTTTGGACATTTTACACGATATTTGTGATTATTTTCACACCTTTTTAGTTAATTTTATCGATGAAACCGTTCACTTTAAATATTTCTAAACAATAAAATTAATAAAAACAGAGTTGAGAAGGATGCACCTATATGAATGGACGTAATTCAATTATACAGAAGCGTTTTTTATAGTTCATAATGTCATATCTTATTGAAAAGTACATATTTTTTGAACGAGACAGAGTCATATACCGAAAAACTATAGTCTTTATCTTAAAATATTTTTTTAATATATCTTTTAAATACATTTAAATGATCCTGACTGGAACAAACACCATATTATATCGGAAATTCGTTTGTGTTCGAAATGTACGAATTTCAAAAATAAAATCATTTTAAAACATCATTAAACCTATTTAATGAAACTTTTTATAATTAGTAAAATGGTCCAATTTGACCGGCAACTAATGTAGATTCATCCATTATCTATAACACATTTCATGTCTCTGTAAATAGAAGGTATTCAATCGTAAACTGTTATATTTTATAAATAATATTCAAACGGATTGACGGATGACAGGTAGTGTTACGAGATGTTTAATAATATTAGAGATATTTAATATTGCATAATAAATGACTATTTTCAAAAAACAATATTTATCGGGACACTCGCTTTTTTAATATTCTGATGAGTGTTGTCACCGTATTAAATTATTTTATTTATAATTTACTTTGAAAATTCAAACATCTTCTGCATGAAAAAATTAAAAACTTATTACCGTCCAATTGAAAAACCAAGAAGAGCTAGTTTATTTAATAACTATGCTTATTCATATATGGAGTATGTCGTATCTCGAGCATGTAATATTAGCGCGTTCACAATAGACCGGTGTGTCTGTTTGTATGTATTGTGAAGACTCTGGATGTATACAGAATAACTTGTTGTGGTGGAAGGCTTCTTTCTACCTTGCTTCTTCTTCTTATCCTTTTGGCATCCCTGCACACTTCAGGTGTAGCCACAAAACAGGGGTCGTCAAGCTGCTGGGGATTAAATCATTATTTTGACTTTGTATTATGTGTGACTTAATGATTTATTTATTTATATTATAATATATATAAAAGAAGAAAGATACAAAAAAATATCAGACTGCAATATTGCAATAGCATTACAGGAGGCTATCCCAAGGCGCTATGGCGTTACCGCAGTCCTAAAGGAAAGTCAAATGCAATATACAAACAATAAAAACAACAATTAAGTAAAATGAACCCTAAGGAACACAGGCACACAAGAACAGGTGGGTACTCTGCAGAAACAAAGGAAGAGACAGATAAAACAGGTCGTTATCGGTCTCTTTGACAGCCCATTCATTCAAAAGGTCAACACCGCGGGTTAGTGGTTCAAATCTATGTTGGTTACTTTTAGACGAAGGAATCCTAAAAAGGGTATTATCTCGTGCATGCATATAATTATCCGAATAGAACAGTCCTATGCGTTGTAATATCGCTGGGATAGAAGCCTGGCATCTAATAACCAAGAACAAAAGGTGCAATAAAGACACGTCTCTCCGGAACTCCAATGAGTTGTATGCAAGAGCGGCTAGGACAAATATCGTGGGTTATAGGAAAGGCTAATAAAAGAATTACTTTCGGTACAAGAATCGAAGGACTCTCTCGATGGAAACCGAATAAATGGACTCAATTTACATTACAACTTTGCATTTCTTTTATACAAACTACTATCAATTTCCTAATCCAAAGTTTAATTTATCATCACCATGTTGCTTCAAGTTTTTAAAGTTAATTTAACTGTTAAAATTACTTTGGAGTAAGTTCTTTCGTTTTTATTCACACCCATTATATCTTATCAATATTTAAAATATGTGCTTTGAGATAAGTGCTTTTGCATATTTGAGCTCTGCAACATTTTTCTTTATCATAATAATTGTAATATATTGCTTTTCTATTTGATTATTCTCTGATATTTTATTACAAAACATTTTATTTATCATACATCAATTATTATATTCGTGGCACAAACTATAAAGCAAATTTTAAAAATAGTAATTTTATTTTTTTAATATGTTCGTGTTAGAAGTTTTTTTTATCAATATCCGAAAATTCAAATAGAATTATAGGGAACGGGTAGTTGCCCCCATGATTGTTGGTCCAGAGTATCAGTGCAGGAGTGAGTGTAGAAATGAAAGATGAGAGTCACTGGCCAGTGTGTTTATTTGGAGGTTAAGTATATAAAGGAGGAGCGCCTGTCAGCGGCATGTTCCCTATCCGAGAGTCAAGTGACAGTATAGGGACGCGTGATTAAGGGGCTGTTCGCGGTAGCTCTTAGCGGCCAGTTGGAAGTGCATAAATACATATCTGCGCTGTCCAGATGACGCTATAGAATAATACATTTTACCGTATAAGAAAGCAATATAATAAATAATAAACATGTTAGTGCGGTGCTCTACAATTGTGAGCATTTGAAAACCTGTTTTTTCACCTCCTTGGACTAGGTCTGCTTATCATAAACCATTGGATATATTTTTTAATATAGATTAATAATAGTTTAGAGCCCCTGCTTCGTATCCACGTGAGAGCGATCGCCTGGTCAAGTCAGGCAACTTCGGTCAGTCTTTCCGTGATCGCCGTTAGAGTATAGCGTGTAATATTTAATATTTTCACAATAAGAATAAATTTTCAACAATATTTAGCAATACTGTGTTTACAAAACTTGTAGCGTAGTGGTGATTGGACGGTTTGAGTGTTGATTCATCAGTAATTTTAAAATATTTCAATACAATACCCACCGGCTTTTTGCCAGTTCGGCTTTGTTTTGCTCCGTCTTCAGACAACGCAACGTTTAAAATTCAAAAAATGGGTATCGTTATGCAAAATAACGGTTTAAAGATGGATCTTCTAGTTGTTCATATTGCATATTATACACAAAGCCCGTGGAAGCCTTACGATTTATAAACCATGTATCGACATTCAATTTGATCCGGTTTGAGTGAAATATTTTTATATTACCACAAAGGTCACGACTATTTATTATTATTATGTTATTCCGCATACTTTACGCTCCATTTGTTAAATGGCGTTAGAAAAACTTATTGTGGTAATGAGGTCGATTTGTCTATAATGCAAAAATACATTTTTTCCCCCTATTAATTGGAATACGGTATTGGGACAAGATTTATGGGGTGGTAAGGTATCGCAAATATAAGTGTAAATAAATAGTTTTTATATAAAATTAGTAATTAATTACGCATTTAAAAGACACAATATATAGGGTGGATTTGAATTAACTGAGAATATTTTAGGGGGTGGTTGGGATTCGCTAATGTAAGTGAAAAAAAAAATTTTACACAAAAATCTTATTAGAAAATAATTAATTATGCGTTTAAAAAACACAATGTACAGGGTGGATTTTAATTAACTGAGAATATTTTAGGGGGTGATAGGGTATCGCAAATATACGTGAAAAATAAATAGTTTTTTATAAATAAAATTAATTGCACATTTAAAATACACAATATACAGGGTGGATTTGAATTATCTGATAATATATTAGGGGGTGGTAGGTTATAGCAAATATAAGTGAAAAAATATATTTATAGTGCATTTGGAATCGTGTTTGGGTCACCATCTTGGAATAAGCTGTTTCTGTGAAATATTCAGTAGTGACTGTAGCGTGTATATGGTGTCTGTTAAATACGTTATTAATCATTTTAATTAATAGTAAAATATACAGGCTGGATTTGAATATATATATATATATATATATATATATATATATATATATATATATATATATATATATATATATATATATATATATATATATATATATATATATATATATATATATATATATATATATATATATATATATATATATATATAAATATATATTATGTATTTCGATTCGAATAGTTCGCTTTGGTCGTGATAGAATTTCGTGGAAACATTTTTACAATGCCGAGTTGAAATCTCAATCGAAACGTGATTTGACTTCGAACGCTTTGTTCTTCCACCAAAGTCAGCCTTTTCAATATAAATAATTCAACGAATCGTCTGGGGTTTCTCTTATTTTACGATTAGCGAGTGCCGATAGTGATAATTTAGTGATGATGAGACTCGATGATCAGTGACGCCATGTTGGTGACCATGACAGATGTTATCAAGATGGCTGATGAAGAGCAGTTGACTTGCAGGGTTCAATATGTCACCGATTCTGATGTATTCACCTGTTGGGGTGAACTTCCATCCCCATCTACGAAACCTCCACTCTTCACCTTCAGCACTGTCTTACCCTTGAGCTATCAGCTACCTGCCCTTCACCGGCTTCTGAGAGCTCCTCAGATGGTAAGAAAAATAATAAAATATATTAATAACTCGACTAGATAATACACGACTAAAGAATTTCACAATTATTTTACACTTGAAACACTTCTGCCAACACAATTGTTTTATTATCTTTGTCAATTATTTGAATAAATACAGTCGTGGATCGTTTCAATGGCAATTTTCTGAATTGATCGTTTGAGTCGTGAACAATTCTTTTATCGACCGTGTATAAAAAAAAACCATGCGTACAATTTCTGATTATTGTATTATTTGATAAATTTTAACATAATAAAAGGGTGAAAAAACAGGATTACAATTGTAGAGTACTGCTTCTATTACACATATATTACATTATTATTCGGTAAAATGTATTATTCTTTTTAAATTTTCGGATATTAACAGAACAATCTTATGAAATTTGCATTCAACTATATGGTTTGTTTCATGAATATATTAATTGATAATGAGAGCCAAGAGGGTGAAATCAGTCAGGTTTTCAATTGCTCACAATCGTAGAGCACTGCGCGGCTTAAATTATATTGCTCTATTATTCGATAAAATGTAATGCTCTATTTGAAATTTGCATTCAGCTTTATTGTTTGTCCCATGAATATAATAATTATGATAAATGTAGATGTATATCATACAATATTTTGTGTAAATATCAGACAGTTGAAATAAAATAATACAATAATCAAATAATAAAGAAAATCTTCGCAGATCTCGAATACGCCAAACCACTTCACTACGCCCACTTGGACTAGGTCTGCTTATAGTATATATAAGTCGTGGACAATTATTTTATCGAGCGTGTATAAAATAATCATGCATACAATTTTGACAATTCTCAACTTTTAGAGGACAAATCTAAAAATAAATACACATTATGATCTAATAGATGATTTCTTTGCCATACAAGGTTAAATTAAGGCGTGTTATGAAGGTGTTTGCGTGCGGTGCGTATGCGTGTACACCAATACCATCAAGATCTAGTCTATTCGTACACACACGACTCACTAACACACTATTATATATTGAATACGGCCCATAGTTTTATAATTACAAACTCAATAGGGTGTAATTTTTGAATTTATTAGGATTTTTAGGAAATATATTATTTTTGTAATCAGACTTTAATTATTTGATAAAATTTCTTTTCAAATATTATAAAATTTTACGCGAAATATGTCAATGTTGAATTCGTGGTTATGGAACTATACGCCTTAATATTTTTTATCGATAGTAGATTTTCTTCTTTTTATGAAAATGCCAACTCACTGTTTTAAAAAATATATTTTTATAAAATTACCTCTTTTTGTGATAAATATAATTCCTTTGTTTTACACCCTAGAAATATTCTTGTAAACAACCCAATAATTCTTATACAAATTCCTCTTATCTTTGTTCTCAATTTATAACAATGATATAATCATTCTGTATTAATATTTATTTAGTGGGCGTACAAATGCGACCCGGATTTAGATTATTGATATAATCTAATTTAATATGTAAATTATTTATTTGTACCAATATTAATTAATTAATGTATCGGTTAGCTACTTAAACTATACGTTTTCTTTGTTATTAATATTTTAAATGAGTGTCGCGACCTTCGCTGAAGTAACGGTTGTATTATGTGAATCGTGTGCAATGCACCTTTTAAATAAAAATATTATCGTATTTAAATACTTTTAATAAGTATTGGACTTGAATTAATTGAATGAATTGCGCTGTTTGTCCCATGAATTTTGTATATTAAAAAACGTGATCTTAAAATCAAGGGTATTAAAAATTAAATGCAACATTAATAAAGTGTGTAGCAAATATTAGCTACATTAATGCAAAATGTCCATGGGAAAATTCGACAAAAAATAATTTATATTATGCTTAATGAATAGTGGGGACAATTTACCCAACTTTTCTATTCTATAAATACTATTATTTATGAATAAGTGTAGGCTTAAAATTATCTATAGTCAGTGAACACGCTTTTTTAACATTCATCGCAAGTTTAATTATTTATTTAATTGTAAGTAAAACATATTCATAATGTAACTAGAGAGTTACTTATTTAGTTAATAATTGAAATTACAGCCCTTTTTACATTCAATTCCAAAGTCGAATTATTTTAAGTCTACTTGTTAGAAGGTCACACATTTTTAAAATAATACTATTGTTTCTCATATTTAAGCTGATTTGCCAATGGAAATATTCATTTTTAGGTGTAATGTCGGTTAATATGTGAATGAGTTTAATTGACCATAAAAAAACGAACGATGTCGAGAAGAATGAGTATCGATTTATTTGTATGACGAATCAGTCTACTTTTATAAAATGTCAGGTGTTAGATTGGCGATTCGTATTTGAATTATGACAAAAAAAAATAGCCACCGCTTCCATGTCGAGCCGTGATGATATTTATTTTTATAATGGGGTCCATTGACTCTTGGTTGAACTGAAAGAGGTTCGCCGGCCTGTTTCGAAACCGGTCCTCGAGAACGAGAAAAACATTTTGCCACAAAAAAATATAAAATAATATCATCAGCTAAAGATGAACAGCGGTGAAGTTTGCATGCAACCGGGACTCGAACCCGGTTACGTGTTTGATGAGAATTGATTGAACCCCTTGCCGAATTGATCACGAACGCTTCACGCTTCACAAAATATGACCATCTTTTTTTCTTTCCTCCTAAAGATCATTTAATAATTCACCTTTGCATGCGACGAATTCAATGTACAATATTTACGACTGCGAAAATAAATTTGATTGTGGAAAATCCCACAAACTATTAATATAAAATAATGCAACGACTTTATATGAGTCGCAGTGAATTTTCATCTATATGGCACAATTTCATAACAAACATGTATAAACGACTCGATTAAAATATTTAATTTAACCGGAATTTACTGATTACTTTTTTCAATATAACCCCGACCTATTATTTATTATCAGCATTATTAATTTTTTTTTATTAAGAGTTTGAATTTCATTTCATTCATACACAATTTAAAAATAACAATGAGTAAAACCTCATCGTTTAAAGTAATAAATGCACTATATTATTTGATAAATTGAATCATAATTAGAGAGTGAAAAAAAAACAAATTTCAACTGCTTACAATTGTAGAGCACTGCTCGGCTTATAATTTTATTTAAATTATTGCTATATTATTCGGTAAAATGTATTATTAAATAACAAATAATCAGCATTATTAAAATTGTGGATATATAGTTTGAATTTCATTTAATCCATACACAATTTAAAAATAATAATGAATAAAACCTCATCGTTTAAAGTAATAAATGCACTGTATTATTTGATAAATTGAATCATAATTAGAGGGTGAAAAAAAAAATCGATTTTCAACTGCTTACAATTGTAGAGCACTGCTCGGCTTATAATTTTATTTAAATTATTGCTTTATTATTCGGTAAAATGTATTATGAACTAATAACAAATTTGCATTAAATTAAATATAATAATTGATGTATGATAACCAGAGCCAAATGGCATTTGGCTACCTTATAATGCTTCTTTTCGGCAAAAATGTCATAATAAAAGCCACATTTTTGCTCTTTCCAAATAGATTATATTACCCTATTTATTGAAATAATGAAAGATTTTATTGAGAATAAATAGAAATATTTAGGTTTGAATAAATATATCAATTTATTAGCGATTTTATAAAAAATATAAATGCCACAAAATAATGCTACTTTTTAGAGCGCTATATATATATATATATATATATATATATATATATATATATATATATATACAACATTTTGCTACATTTTTGGCAAACTCTGATGATAACTGTAGATGTAATATATAATGTTTTTGTAAATATCAAATTATAAATGAGAGCTGATAATTTTATATATATATATATATATATAATATATATATATATATATATATATATATATATATATATATATATATATATATATATATTTCAATATTGGAGGCCATATTTAACCCTAGCCGACTTTATTTCAATCAATCTTATCAAGTTTAAAATTTGAATATTAAGGCACATCGTTTTGGAGATAATAATATTGTTAAAAATACGAATGAATCGTCTCGATCCTGATTCCAACTATCCATTAAATTGCTTGGTGATTTTTTTTCACTTATTTGTAAATTACTAGCAATGATGTAAGTTATTAGAATGCATTTAATAAGCATAATGTATTACGGGTTGTGATGAAAGATAATGTATTACGGTGTACCTGCGACATTTGGCAGGTGTCCAAATTGTGTTCCAGCAAATCCGAGAATAAACCACATACCTGGCCCAGACAGTTTCGTGTTTCTTACACTACTTATTATACCCGGGTCAGGATTCGGGATAACCATTGCCATATTGCTAATTAAATATATGTTATCGATTTCGTGCTTTGACGTCAACGTTGCTTTAATCCTGGAAACAAGAATGCTTGCATCATAACGAATGCTCAAGAAGCCTTACATATTATTTGTATTAATAATACTCATTGATAACCAAACCAGACACGATGTGTGTATATTTTCATTGGCATAAACTCGTTTTGTTGATTCTACAAATGAACGATGTGTTAAATGTCTTAAACTAGTTTAAATGTTTCGTCATATTATTTGTGATCGATTGGTATATTTTCTGCTCAGAATCATAGCTCCCAAATCAAGTTCGAATTAAATAGAATAAATGCAGAAAAATGTTCATTATTTTATCAACATTAAAATAATCAAATATTATTAAGGTCAAGGTTTATGCCAACAAATTCACGATCGCTTAACAATTCTCTGAGGAGGAAATCGAAAGAGGCCATTTACCCCAATTTGCTATTATAAACACAAACTTATACCGTATACTAATAATTTAATAAATAAATCGTAAATTTTGGAATAAAAAAAATAGATTTCGTATTAATGAATAAGGAATATTTGAAAGAAACCCTCATATTCATTGATGAACCAAGGATTCTTTAATCAAAATATCAGTTGCAAACACGTTTTGTATTAAGTTAAATATGTTAATGATTATTTTTTAAATAAAACATTAATAATAAGATAAGAATTAAAAACAAAATTCTTGATTAACCTACATAAATCTACTTCATTTCCTCTCTATAACCTTTAAATCCTCTTAAATCAATAAATTTTATATTTTGTTTCATGAATGTGTAGAGTAATCTTCAGACGTTGTGATAAATTATGATCACTAATGTGAAATGATGATAATGTTAAGAAAATGTGCCATTTACTCTACAACCTGCATTTTCTATACAAGACCCTTTTTGAACACCTGTCTTTATTAGATTATTTATTTGCATTTGTTTTGTCTTTTTTTTATATATATGTATATATACAATATATTTTCATTTGACTTGGAGGTCGTCCAAAAATTCTGTATAATTTCACACCGTGACAATATAAATATATATTTGTTGACTGTCACATTTTCATCGTGATCATTACAATATGTATATAAATGACAATTTAGAAGTGAAAGATAATGACTTGCTTTTAATGTTTTGCATAAACACCTTCGCCATTTAAGTGGAGCGACTGTGTGTATTATAAACTGCAATTGAGACTTTCACACCTTAAAATTATGTATAGGTATTTTAAACCACATCTTACTTAACATCGAATAATTATTAAATATTACGGCTGCATGTAATGTGTCTTATTTCAAATTAGAAACAGTCGTTGAATCTGTCTATATTTGTCGTGGTGAATGTGAAATCACGACTGTTATATTTCATATTACGACACCTTACGTGCGTAAAGGGAAACGTGCTTTCGATTTATTTATTTAATTCATATATAGTATGCATATTTATATTTGTGTTTCAGTTGGACGAGAGTGCCCTTCAAGTGTATAAAGATGGAGATTTCGGACCTTATTTGGATTTGGAGTCGTCTCTCGGCGAACAACAGGAAGAAATGGAAGGATTTCAATCCAAGTGAGATAATTTTTTTATAATAATCGTATGCTAATGAATGAATAGATGGACTGTGAGAATTACCAAGATGTGCGTGATACACTCTCTTGAGAAATGAGGAAATAATAACCAAAATCAACACACAAATCACGATTTATTACTCGATACATACAAAGTTACAATCGAAGCCTTCTCGTAATCACAATTTTATTAGCTACTTGTGTTTTAAATCACGTGAGATTTCCTATAATGCTCAACCAACTCGATTATTTCTAGAAAGAAGATAAGAATGTATAGTAATATTCTAATAATAAATATTCAAATCCTGCAAAAAAAAATGTTTTGTTCAGTTATTACGACTGGGAGATAGGGAATAATATTAATAAAATCCAGATCTATCGTCTTGATCCAGGTTTACTCCGATTTCCTGTATTGTAAGGTATATTAAGTCGGTGACTAGTAATTTGTAAAAACCTATTCAAAAAAGACCCATGGTTGTATAAATAAATAAAATAATTACTATCTATACCAAAAGTCGCTCGATGATGTAATTGGTATTTGTAGAGTGGATAATAGACTGCACTTTTGTATGACGGATCTCGCAAATATACGACACGATTTGATATTAACTCTCATACTCTTGGTAATAATAATAGGATTTTAAACTAAAATATTAATAAATTATGATGATAGTATTTTTTCCTAGTAACAAAGAAGACACTTGAATACAGAACAATTGAGCGTTTTGGGTTTTATTTGACAAAAAAGCTACACTTATTTTATAAAAATCATACTTCAGCAGGTACTGGCAGACAACTGGATATCAAGATGGCGGACCGAGCAGACGAGTCTGTGTGAGACAATTGACAATTATTTAAACATCCAGTTGTGCGGCCTGCTAATATATCAGTGGTATAGCTTCAGCACGTATTGAAATTAATGAAATTACTCGGTTCAATTGTGGCTTAGCGAGAATAGAATCGGTGTTATGAAAGTGTGGTCACTTTTCAGGAGGTGACCGACATTTCAGTATATCTTGACCAACACGCGGAAGCTCTCACACTTAAAATTAACTCGGAACAAATCTCGAAATCAAACACTGTGTGTATATTCGCAACAAGAGCTCGTCTTAATTGTGTGTCGGAAATCCGGTCAATTTAGCTATCGAAACTTACATATAAAATGTTTGAAGTGTTGAAATAATTCCCGCTCGTGTTCAGCCTTCCACGTCTAATATTATGCGTCTTTCATGAGAGATTCTCACGACACCTTTGCCCATTGTTCTTGTTTGTAATATTGCTAGTATTCCATCTTCCCGTCTTAATTAATTTAACTATGATTCTTATCGTTTGGCTGGATGCTATCATTTACTATACAGATCGATCCAGTGCATCTGGACTTTAATCTCAAACCATATTCCTTCATTGTCTGTAATATTAACAAATATTTTGCAAGCAAACTTGTTACAAGACTATAGTCTATTTGTTCTCGATAGAGACAAATAGTAAAGCACAACATTGGGACTTAAGTTACCTTTTAATTAAATAAATTAAAGTATCGATTACAAATTATTTTATTAACTATAACCCTAAGTAATGTTGCAATTCAACAATCTATTTTTTATTAAGTTAAATGAATATATATTAACATCCTTTAGGAAATATACAATATGTATTAAGTTAGCAATCCTAACTATCATAAATTTAATATGCAATAGTTGAATTCAATATAGAGAATACAATTTTAATCGGTATAAACATAAATTATAAAAAATGGTTTGGGTCATTCCTTATTTATTCGATATATATATATATATATATATATATATATATATATATATATATATATATATATATATATATATATATATATATAAATATATATATATATATTGCGATATGATTTTTATTGATTAAAAAATGCATTATGTATTTTGAGTAAATGTATTAGTTTTTTTTAAATAATCCATAAAATCACAAATGACTTTCCGATGAAAGAATTCACAATATAAACATATTGATTTTTTTCTGTATTGATAATGAATATAACATTTTGTCGGTTGTTTTTATGAGATTATAAGAAAAAACCGAGTTAAAGTCAATTTTATAAAATGTGTTTTCTGCAAATATCAAAGATTAGAAGAACATTTTTACTGTAAATTATGCATTTTGAAACATGTCACTGTTTTATGAAACACCCGCCGTATAATTAAAAGTACAAGAGAGATTTGAATATATTGATGAAATGTATGTGAATGCTCGAAAAGACTTTTGTCTCATTGTATTTCTTTTTAAGCGGGTATCAATTAAAATGTTTCATTCGTATTTAACATACGTTAAAATGTGATTTTCTCTTCCGTGATTGATTTGGCAAGTAAAATTCCCACAGTGTTTGATCACAATGCTGAGTAATGCTGAGTTCGTGACATCGCCACTGAAATAAATTAGATCAATTCAGTCGAGATTGACAAAAAATATGATTATAACGGATTTCGCTATATCATTATCGAGGAACGGGACCTTTATGGCGAAAAACCCCAAGTTCAATAACTTATCAACACACATATTGTGTCAAAATGAATTCATGTTTATATCTTGACACATAAATCACTCACAATATTGCAATACTTACAGTTGGTCATATAAAGTCGACTACACTTTACGGCCGCCAATAATATTCAATCATTTTTGAATTGGTACTTATGAATAATAATATTTTATGTCAAATAAACTAAACATAAATTTCGTCTATATTATTTTAATTTATCGTTTATTGTTCTTTTTTTGAGTCGGTATTTTTATTGACTACATATTTTTAGTCTTGTCTCTTCATTATGTTACAATATTATGATTATTAATTATTTTACCAGCTTAGCAGATAAGGTGTATAGATTCATTTTTTTCTCAGATTATTTAAAATTGTATTTAGTTTTTAATAATAACTTATTATGAAACTTCGGGCTGAAAATACAGGTTTGAAATTCCTCACAATTTTAAGTTAATTTCCAGATTTTAACAGAACAATCTTATGACATAATATTTAGTTTATCCCATGAATATAATATTTAAAATATGATAATTGTAGATGTATGTATATCATATAATGTTTTGTGTTAATAAAATAATAAAGCAATATTATAAAGGTAATCTTTGCAGAGCTCGAATACATCAAATCACTTTATTACTAGGTCTGCTTATTATCATACTTGTTATCTGGTATTCAATATATCTCGAGATATTTTTTAGTTAGTAGTATCGGGATTTAGTCTTTCGATCTTACAAGAAAAATATTTTAATGTTTTTATATTTAATTACTTTTAAAAAATCCATTGCTCTCATTGTTTTTATTTTCTATAAAAATGGCTCGTCATCCGAAGAGTTTGATCCCATGATTTATAAAAATCTGGTGCATTTTTATACTAAATTAGAATTTGTCTCGTAGGCTAGACACTTTTTTAATAATAATTAAAATATCGTTTTGGGTGAAACTGTTCTCATTGCACTTTCGATAATTGATGTTCTTTTTTACTCTTCGACAATCGTATTCACACTCTCTCCGTGATAAATGTTTGAATGAGGTATATTTCTCTCAGATTTTTTCAATTAGAAAAACGACTACAATGTATGCGAAATTATGCGTGGGTTTTGCAAAAAAGGGCCTTCTCTCTTCTCTTCGTCGACTACAGAGGCATACGAAAGTCAGTTCTCATCGCGACGTCGAACAGACACGACCTCTTCCAATATCATATAAATATTTCAGTAAATCGATAACAATGTTCATATTCTCAATGCAGTGCTAATGTGCGAAGTGTTAAATTGTAAGAGAAAATGATGGAAGTGTGTGAAATAACTCCTCAACAACTTTGCGAAATTTCGACATGTCTGAAGAAATATCGCAAGTCCTCTTGTTTCTCAGAAAGAGGAACTTTCAAAAGAAGGAATCATAAAAAGAACACAAAAGCTGACGATAATCCTTCTATACATACAAATGAGGATATTCATGAAGATCAATATCCGTACAGAGAGGATGATGAGAATATTTGGTATATAATATTCTGAATTAATAATAAACTATCCACGAGCTTGCTCTTTCATATAGTGTCGGCTTTCTTTGAAGACTGCGTAACTCCAAAATATTTTATGTTTATATGTATTTTAATGGCATCTAATGGAAATGTTACATGCAAAAATATATATCTCTATTTGACAGCAATTTATACACATAAATCAATTTTATATAGGTTTCATCAAACAAATTTTAAAAAAAAGTGTAGTTTTAAATCTGCCTCTTTCTCTACGCAGTGTGCAAAGAAAGCCGACTATATGTGAAAAAAATAGTTGAAGGTAAATTATTTTACGTTGAATTGAACCACCCAAAAAGTACTTAAAGGAGAGTTACAATATCGCAAAAATAATTTCACAGTTTGGGTCTACGGAATATAATATGGAATGAAACAATTTATGTTATTCATATTTAAGAGTTAAAAATTATATAATTTACATTTTTAAATATCTTTGATACAAGGTCCATGTGTATTTAGTATAATTACAGACATTATTATTCTAAATCATTATTTTTTTGTTTTATTTTTAGCCGAAAGAATTCTATAGTCCTGCGTACGAAGCTTTCAGTGAGAGTTACTTCTATAATAGGTGAGTGGTTTTTAATATTACGATTTTTTCAGGTTTGTAACGACGTATAAGATCAATAGACTGTATTAAGCATAATTTAGAGTAATTTTTAAATGACAATCCCTTATGGATAATTAATTATATTCCTCTGATCGCGACACCTTTTCTCATTTTCACGTAGTTGTTTTTCTTCAAACGTGTGTGAGAAAATTGTCGCATTCGATTGTCTCTTTTTGTCTTTTTTCTTCGCCTATTGTTTGCATACTTGGAACAATCGCATCTTCATAATTATTTTCCCCGTAACTTGTCGATATCGTTTCAGTATTGAAAACCTGCACTCTTTCCACGTGATTTATGGGAGTCTTTCTCTTTCACCATGAGAACTAATATAATGGAAAATACGTCTTACTTGAGTCAATTGAAATTACCATTCAATTGCTGAACGGTTTCGTTTTCTTTATTTATTAAAGGGTTTCAAAACACCATCACGAGTTCCAATTATTAATCATAAATAATATATTATCAAATTACTGAATAACATATGGCGTTCAAACATATGGCTTTCATTTAATCTACAGATTCATTATTATGTTTTCACATAATATCTTCTGATATAAATAAGTTTTCGGTTACCTATAATTACTATGATAGGAAGTTAAACTGCATTTTTAATTCAAAAATGGATTTTTTTGTTCATACAATTTTATATTAATGACCTATTAAATCAACATCATCAATTAAGCTGGTACAAACTTTTCAATGTTTTTATTTTGTGTTACAGATAAATTATTAACTTCTGAAGGAAGGGAATTGAGGAGGGCGCTGTTCTCCCTCAAACAAGTATTTCAGGAAGACAAGGATTTGGTCCATGAATTCGTTCAGAATGATGGTTTAGAATGTCTAATCAGAGTGGGGGCGAATGCAGATCAGAATTACCAGAATTATATTCTAAGAGCCCTTGGGCAAGTCATGCTTTATGTTGATGGCATGAATGGGGTAATGGCTCATAATGCAAGTCTCCAATGGCTTTATTCACTTATATCATCCAAGTTTCGCTTGGTGGTTAAAACCACTCTCAAATTACTATTGGTTTTCGTCGAGTATGTTGATACGAATTGTGTTCTGTTAATTCAAGCAATAGAAGCTGTGGATATCAGCAAGGTAAATCACATTTGACAACATATAGAGTTTACACAGTACGAAATAATGTTTTTTTATTGTAGGGTCTACCGCCATGGACCAACATTATGAATCTTCTAAAAGATTATGATGCATCTGATATTGAATTATTAATATATGCAATGACATTAATAAATAAATGCCTCAACGGCATACCGGATCAGGAGACCTATTACAATCAAACAGATGGATTGGAAGATCAAGGCATGTATGATATAATTCAAAGATACATGTCTAGACCGGGAACTGATCTCGACCTACTACGACAGTTCCAAATATATGAAGCCGTATTAAGTCATGAGGATGGAGATGATATTGGAAAACCTTTGAGGTGAGATTACTTAATTGAAAACAACTTCATACAATATAATGTTTTCAAAATTATAGACAGTTGGATGAAACAATTAGAAGAACACTTAGAAGTCGTAAGATGATTAATGACGGAGCTCCAAGAAGAAAATCACGTCGGCATTCAACAGGTAATGTGCCAAATATAAATCACAACGGAGAGTTTTGTGATGGACCTCCTCGTTATAACCATGCCATGCTACAAACAGCTCTTGCCGATGATGGAGATGATGAACCTTTATCTCCGCAAACTACACCCGCTGATGTTTTTAGGGATAGTAAAGGTGAGATTTCAATTAATTTTTATATTCTGTTAAATCCCAAATCACCCTTAATTTCTCAACTAATGAAAATTTACGTTTGATCGCATGCTTTAGAGATAAATAACAAAAAAATATCATAATTTGTGTGTTAACTAACCAAATGTAGAGTGTTACGTAGATATGGGAACAGCTTTTCAAAGGAGACGGAGAAGAGTTCAACGACAAAGGGAATTTATGAGAGAGCAACAAGAATTGTGGGTAGTAAATAAAACTAAGGAACCTGAGAATAATGAGAATGATACAAATATATTACAAGGTAATTAAATATCACTGTTTAATAACATCCAATTCTTAAATACTAATCTGAATGTATTGTTTTACGCTTTGACTAAATATATTATGAATGAAGTAATTTTTTATTACTAAATTGGGCATTAAGTAATTTTTAAATATTTTTAGGTCATCAATTGTATACCTCTGGACTTCAACAGAGAATTCAAAATGGGACTTTAGGACATTCGGCCAACGGACCCAAAGATCTCGTACAAGCTGTCACTATTATTAATAAACAGATGGATGATATGGAAGTATCGGACAAAGGAGTTTTGAAAAATGAAATCACACAATGGAAACAGAAATTTAACCAGAACGGCACTGCTTCTCATGACGATATAAATTGTAATTTAGTTGAATTATATTATCTATGAATATGTTTTATTGACAATAATTATTGATTACAGATGAAGATTCTATCAATTTGAAAAAACCAATGCTACATATAAGTAAAGAAAATTCTGTAAAGGATTTGACTGAAAAATTAACATCACCATTGGGGGCAAGAAATCAAATCGATGATATCAAAATGAGCTTGGTCGGAGAAATGACTGGAGTCATATCGAAAGCCATTCAAGGACTAGAAAAATCAAAATCAAAGAGTATGTTTAAAGTAATTCCTATGCATTTAAGAAGTTTCTAATGATATTTATTTCAGATATAATTAGAAGTCCTACATTGGACATAACAAACAAAGCAGAAATAAAGAAAACTGAAAGTGATTTCACGTGGGATAGTATAATGGCATCTCTGGATAGACCTTTACTTCTGAATGATTTAGATTTCACTGATCTTACCGGTGATAATGAAGATAGCACTTCAACACCTTTAAATTCAGAAGGCTTAGCCCCGCCTCCTCCTCCACCTCCGCTAAATTCACATGTAATAGAAAATGGTCAAGTTCCTCCACCACCACCCGGTTATCCGCAAATTATTAGTACGTCTGTTGTACCCGTTGTTGAAAATTCATCCAAAACAATCATTCCGGATTTCAATTCAAAGGCTAAAAAGACAATCAAACTCTTTTGGAGGGAAATTGTTGATTCCGGAAACAAAAGGTATAGTGATAATACATGTTCTCTTTGGGACGAGATCATGCCGGTGAAAATCGATACGAAAATGCTAGAACATCTATTTGAATCAAGAACCAAAGACGCCATTAAAGATCAATTGGAAATAAATAAAAATAAAGAAGTTATTGTTTTGGATCACAAGAGGTCAAATGCTATAAATATTTTGCTTAAAAAATTGCCAGCGCCACAAACAATAAAAAATGCTATTTTAAAAATGGACGCCACAGTATTAACGCGAGAAGGAATAGACAAATTGATGTCTATGTTACCTTCCGAAGAAGAAACTATTAAAATACAAGAGGCTCAAGTAATTATATTTTTTTTTTAATATGCATATGTAATTATGTTCTCTAATCTAATATTTGATTATTATAGGTCGGGAACCCGTCTATACCTTTGGGCAATGCCGAACAATTCTTATTGACTCTTGCTTCAATATCAGAATTGAATGCTCGACTCAAATTATGGGTTTTTAAATTGGATTTTGAATCTGCCATCGTAAGTTGACTTATTGAATTTGTTTAAGCATTTTAAAATTTTACATAACCAATATTATTTGTTTAGAATGAAATTGCTGAACCCTTTATGGATTTCAAACTGGCAATGGAAATAATAAAGACAAATAATACATTCAAGATGATATTATCTACTTTACTTCCCATTGGTATATTTTTGAATGGAGCTGAAACCAGAGGCTTTCAAATTGAATATTTATCAAAGATTCATGAAGTGAAAGATACAGTCCACAAACACTCTTTGTTACATCATTTGTGTCATATGGTTTTGGATCACTTTCCTGAATCGAGTGATCTGTATAGTGAGGTAATTCAATCTTTCAATTCTGACTCTAATATATTTTTAATATTTATTCCAATATCATTTTAGATTGGCCCTGTAACAAGAGCATCAAAAGTCAACTTTGAGGAGCTGTCGGCAAATATTGAGCGACTTGAAATAGACTGCAAAGCATCTACCAATTATTTAAAATTGATATTAAAACATGATGCGAATTTAGTAAAAGCAAAATTAGGTGAATTTCTACATGACTGTGCTGAAAGAATTATAATACTGGGTATTGTTAAGAAACGTCTTTATGCAAGGTAACATCCATTTATTTTTAATTGGTGGACAGAATTATACATACATATTTGTATTTTAGGTATTCAAAGTTCCTATTATGGTTGGGAATTCCACCGCATCGAATTTACGAGACTCGTCCTTCGGATGTCTTCAAAGTTATTAGCGAATTTGCTTTAGAATATAGAACTACTAGAGAAAGAGTCATAGAACAGAGAAATAGAAAAGCCTGCCACAGAGAGAGAAACAAGACTAGAGGAAAACTTATTACTGATGTACGGCCATCTTTTTCATAATCATAAAATAATGTTTTTTAATTAAAATTGATTTTTTTTAGATGTTACGAGGACCGGACTCGGCCGATAGTCAATTGAAACTGATATTAAATTCTAACGATTCAGATCCAGTTAGTCTTCAAAGTGCTCTGGGAAGAAAAAGGAAAGATTCTGAATTTTCTAGGTTAAATTTACACTGGTACTGAAATATATTTTTTTATAGAAATCTTATATTCAATTTTTGTTATTAGAAAAGTGGCAGTTGATCAAGTGAGTGGAATAGAAGAAGTTTTTAGTTCACTTCTAACTGTGAAATCTCCATCTGAAAAGAAGAGTGACGGAGTCAGCAAGAGACACTCTAAATCTTCAAAGAGTTCAAGTGAGTTTAAAAAGTATTCTCAAAGTATCCAAACGACCCCTAAATATTGTATTATATGAACACAGTCTTCCTGCATTTTTTATAATCAATTGATTATACATACATGTGTCTATTTCTTAAAACTAATAAGGGTTTTTCCTTTTAGTATTTATTGGTATTAAGCTATAATGAGATGCACAAATTAGTATGATTAATTTTTAAATTATATAATATATTTGCTAACATTGAAATGTTGGGCTAACAATGTATTAAGTAAGTTAATTAATTTTAGTAAAGCGTTCCAGAACACGGGAGGGCATTCATAATGGA